>VXAL01009879.1:117377-135688 GCA_013399475.1 Chauna torquata
AATCTTAGATTACTAATTGTTTAATTAACAATGAGTAAAAATATATTTTTCCACCTGTTTTGCAATATTTAAAAAAAAAAAAGCTTAGTTCCTATACAAAATTGAAAATTGACAGAAAAAATAAATTTCTCTGAATAAAAATGTCCAAGTTTTCCATCAACACCCGGATTTCATTTGACCAAGTACTAAGGATTATGAAACAGAACAAGAAACATGCAATTTTCTGAATGTCTTTTAAATTCTTCCTAATGTTATCCTTGGAAAGAGAAACTACGTTGCAAATATTTCTGAAGTTAGCAAATGTGTAAATGCACACTGTTTGAGGTATGTGGTAAATGAGGTAGGAGTGTTTATCTCCCGCATTTTACTTCCTTAATGTAAATTACTTTCCTGAATATCCTTTTTGCATACACAGAGTAGTACACAACAGATGCTTCATATGCTTAACTAGGATCATTTTAAAAACAAAGTGTCTCTGAAAAACCTGTCCCTTCCTTGGCCACCAGTATTTCATTTGGCACTGGTATCACCTCTCTGAAGAAAGTTCATCTAACAGCAACGCAGGCAGGCAGTATCAGCCCCAAACCAGACGTTCAAGATAGTAAGTGTATAGTTGTTAGTGGTATGTGATACCAAGCTTATATCCATGAGGAATCTGAAATATATTAATATGCAGATGAAATATTTAGTATTAAAAGGGGGAGCTTGTCAGAGAAAGAGTAGCCAGGTGTGCCACGTGGGCTGCCAGCTATAACTTGCTCCCACTGATCTTATAAATAGTCTGTGGCTTGTTATGTTTTAATTCAGAATACCTTACAGGGCAACATATCAATATATAATTATGTATGTCCCTGTATGCTCTTTCAAAAATTGGCTTTGGCAGATGCTAAAATGGAGAGCAGACTCGTTGGCTCCTCAGACAGGACCTGTTTCTACGCGAAGTGTTGTATGAGCCAAACTAGCGTCAATAAATAGCGAGAGCTCTGGATGAAACACTTGCATGGGAAATAGAGAAGTATGCTGATATGGACTGTTGTAAAAGTACCCCTGGTGATGAATGGTTATTATTTGATAAGTGATGTCTGAACGTGCACTTAAAGATGCTATCACAATGCATACAAATTGCCTGTATGTATCTTTAAACAGGGTTGTTCCTCACTTAGTGCTAAGTTTTAGTCTCAATATTTTCTTTTTTTCCTCTTCTAAATCATTTCTATTCTCTTTCTCTCTGTTTCCTGCCAGTTTCCATACCGATCTACTTTTCTGAGCATTCTGATGCATTTTCTGTGTTTTTAAAGTTCTTTTTCTTCCTGAGAGAAGAATTATTTTTCTACTGGAATGTACACAAAGTCTCCCAGATCCATTACTAATGTAAGGATCCATCCCTTGAAAATAACACTGCAGTGTGTGCTAACACAGACTGCTTTCCTCCCTTGGAGTTGGCTATTGTTTGTTGAGCACTGTCAACACACTCAGCGCTGTGTAATATAAAGAAAGAGAAGGAAGGGATTTCTGCCCCAAAGGGTTTGCAGTCTGTTAGATGCACAAAACAGATTATATAACGCTGAATATGGCACTGGTCAGATGCACAGATTAGTCTGAAAATGCCACAGATCTTTTTAATATAACTTCCTCCTTTGATGGATGTAGTCTGTGTTTTAATGAAAGTGTAAAAATACTCTTGGCTTCCCTGAAGACTTTACAAAAAGCTACATCTGAATAACTGACAGGTAGGATCTATCATGCCAAGCTTAAGCTTATTGCTGAGCCAAAATATCTGATAAGTTGGTTTGCCTACTGGCAAAGAATTAATTGGATTTCATACTTGGAGTCCTTTCTTTCGCTCCATCATTATTATCATAGAGTTACAGGAGGTAGAGATACAAAAGACCTATTAAGTCATCCAGGCGATAGACTTCTCAAAGCCTGGCTTCTATTACCCTTCTTTTTTTCTTGAGCTTCAGACCTTTCTTAATTTCATTTTGTTATTCCTAATTGTATCTAGTTTTTGCCATCCTAAATAATTCATTTTCCTTATTGACATATATAGCCTTCAGATATTTACGGGCTGTTATTGTGTCCCCTGGAAAGTTGTTTCTTAGCCAACCTTTATGTAGTTAACTTTTAATGTCTTCGTGCAATTAATCTCTTCAATCTCCACTTATCATTTTTGTTGCTTCTCTAATAACTCTCTTTAATGTGTTATCTTTCTGGTCATGAGGTGTCCAGAGCTGAATGCAATATTTCACGTGTCTGCGCCAGGGCTCTGTGGAGAGGGACTTGCAGCTCTCTGCTCTGGGAATTGATGCATGTGCAAATGCAGACAAAACCCCTTGAGCTTTATTGTGCTATATTGTGTAGCAAACAGGAGACCAATTGATTCAGATTACAATGGCTTTGTATCTTTTCAGGTGATAAAGCAGTCTTAGGCATGTTTCTCCATGCAAGTGTGAATGGAATCACCTAGATTTTATGTTTCCACATGAGTGAACTATGTTCACAGAAAAGATTTGTTTCTTTTATCCCCTCTTTGTAGCATAGACATTTAAAGCTGAACAGATGAGAGGTGAAAATGGCACTCTGAGGTGACTGGTAGTGCCCTGCTGGTGATCTTTCCTTTTTACGTCTGCTGACACCCTCAAGGGGGGACGTGGTTGGGATAGGAGTGTTTTTTGCTTACTCATTATGGTTTATTAGCACCAAATTGGATATGTTGGTGGTGAAGAGGCCCTTGGGGATGCGGCAGCTAGAGGAACTGGTGCTCTGTAGATGTGCCTGGTTTTCTTGTGATTAAAAATGAATAAATCCTCCCACTGGAAAGGGTGGGGGGTTACAGTAAGGATGAGACATTGGGAAGGACTACGAAACAACAAACAAATCAGGGGGAGGATTTAAAACTCAAGGTGACAGCCAATGATCTGAAATTGGGTTTGATATTATTATGAAGCAGCAAAGAACTAAGCTTTCTATGAGATGTTAAATACTTTTTTCATATCTAGCTTCTTGTGAACAGAACTAAACTGTGTCTAGTTAAAATTTTAACAGGAAAGTGCAGCTGCTGAAGGGGAATTTGGACTCCAGGTACCTGGGATCCGATCTGTTTGAAACGCTGGACTTTTGATAGCACCTTATCTTTCTTGCCTCTCCTACAGGAGATGTGAGATCATTTTCTGTTTGTTTGACTGATTCAGTTTAGTGGCTGGTTTATCGAATGCTGAGGAACTGACTGAATTAAACTAGTAAGAAGCTTGTTTTCCCTCTTCCAATCTGCAAATCAAACCTGTGTTTGGACACACAGACCTGCCAGGGCTGTAATCTTGGAAGGATTTGGGACCCAGAACTGGTTGTGTCCATTACTTAATTTGAAGCAGTGTTTCCTTTTGTAAAATACAATTTTGGATAGACCTATCTTTCCCCATATGAGCACAACTCATTCAAAGTAACATATTTAGTGAATTAAGACCATTTTGTGGTGTTCTTATGTGCCTTTTTAAAAGGACTTGCTTTCATTCAAGCTGAGCTTGGTATACATTTATTATTAAAACCACTATGAAAACTTAGTTTACCATTTTCTAATAAAATAAATATGAAGATACAACTCTGGTAGGTTTTAACTGTTTAAATAGCATTTATGTTATGTGCTCTCAGAATATACAGTATATATTCTGACAAAAAGCATAATTTGGTTGCAAGTAAACCTGTTTTACTCATTACTATCCGAACAAAATCACTTCTTTCTTTTGAAGATTAGCTAAAAAGTAGAAGTGCAGATTGACTGACTTAAAGCCAAACTTTGTGTGAGTTATAGTCCAAGATTAAAACTGTCTTACAGAACAGCATGGTAGTTTTGCTTGCTCTCCGGTTGTGTGTTTGTTGCTGCGGGATTTGTATCTATGGTCTCTGCATTCCTGTGCAAGGCCTGTTGTCTCGAGTAACTGGCAGGAGAAATTATTCCTGTATCATTTGCTTTGATGCCTAAGTGTCAGTGGAGAGTGTCTGACCAGTCCCCGGACTAATGAACTGTGGTCCTTGTTATCACGGCTTTGGGACAGCATGTTCTCAGTGTCTGGGGCAGTATCCCAGAATCTGGGATAGTTGTTCTTCAGTGTTCACTACTCTCCCTGAAGTACCTAGTTGGAAACAGATCCTGTTTTTTAGCAGGAGGCATGGTAGAAGGTGCCAAATATTTTATTTTTCTCTAATTTGAACAAGTCTACCTTCAGTTTGGATCTCCTGATAATACAACAGGGAATTAAGCCTCCTAGCTGTCCCTAGTTCTGTCTTTTTTTTGTTGTAGGTGATCACAGTCTGCCACAGATGTGTAGGCATATATCATTCCCAACCTTCTGACATGTTGAGGATGACAGAGATGAACAAAAGGCAAAACCACTTGCCTCATTACAGCCTAAAGTTTTAATTTGTTTTTTAGCTTTTTAGTCAGGCTAGCATGTACAGAATGTAAAAACAATGTGTTCAAGCAATGCACACAATCATAAGTCTCTGCAAAGCATGTTCTACTTCCTTGCTTTGTTTGGTGCATCTACTGTGGGATATACTGATATAGGTAAGGGAAAAGGAGTCGGAATTCAACTAAACTGAAGAAGAATGAATGCTTTGCAAGCAGAGTATCATCATTCTTCCAAGTTTCTGAAAGGTTTTTTACAGCACAAATTAGTCAGCCTATCAGCCCTTCTGCGATAAAGATCCTTTTACACAGGGCTGAGGCCAGGCCTGACTGTCTCCTTAGTGTGTGCCAGGCAAATGCTCTCTAATGTCTGTCACAGACAACCTCATGTGGCTTTTCCTACTGGTCTTTAAAGAGTTATAGAGGACTTGACCTGAAAACATTGGATGCTGCAGTGCGGCTAGCTGACTTCTGGACAGTAGACCTCCACTGTGTAGCACAGCACGCTGTGTCACATGTGCAGGCTTCCAGTACGGAACTTGGGGAGAATTAGTGCCTTGGAAGGAGATCAGCAGCTGCTTGGAGCTAGCTGGTAAGAAAGGCTAAGGAGAGAGATGTATTGTCAGCCTCCTGTCTCTCCAGAGCTGAGGTATTTTGCTCTGAACTTCAGGGAAATGTTTCTTTCCATTTGAGTTCGTAGCCTGCAGCCCTCTCTGAAACAGGACAAAGACTTGTTTTCCAAAAACCCAGGCAGGCCTGGTTCTCCTTTAAAGGTGACATTTCATTTCTGTTATTACCTGGAGGGATAGACTGACAGATTTAACTTCATTGGACAAAAATCCAGACTGCCAGGGAAGGAACAGGAGCCTCAGTTTACTGCCAGTCCTCTTTGTCTCTAACCAAGAGGATAGACAGTGATATTTCCCAGTGATCTTTCTTTCCTCTCTAAAGAGCAGTGGAACATTTTGAATAGACTGATACCCAAGATATAGATGTTGAGCATCGTGCCGTTGTTGAAACAGGGATACTAAATTTAGGATGCTTTAGATGATTGTGGAAATCAGAGGTTGGTGAACTCGGAGGAGGCATGTTGAGTGGTTTATACCGCCACCAAATTACCAGAATGATATATTCTGTGTCCTTGGAGAGCTTATGGAGTACATTACATATAGATGAAAATGTTTGAAAGGAGTTCTTTATATTTTGCTGTGAACTGACTCCTCTTGGTTAAAAAGACGTAGTAGTGTATTGTGCCAAGTCACTTCCATAGGAGATTTTCTGGAATGTTTCAAGGCTACAGGTTTCTGAAGTTCTTAATTATTTCCAGTTTAACACTTACATGTTTTTAAAACATCAAACAAATAGTAGAAACAAAAAGTAATGACATATAGAATATATTTGCAAAAAGTTAACTTTTCCCCTAGACTTTTTCTTTAATATATTTTTCAAGTTTGTTTTTAAAGCAAAACCTTTGCCCATTAATCTCTACTGAAACATCATCAAAACTTAGAGTACAAAGGACTGGTAAATTACTTTTGAATCTATTCCATTCTTGCCAACTCTAAGTCAGCACTGTCTATCATTTTTGCTAAGAAAGCATTGTATTTCTTGTGTGACTACTCTAACTTCCTATCTACAAACTACTGCAAAAAATATGGAATAAATTTGAATTATAATGTAGAAAAACATCCCCTGTAAAGGGGACACTTTTAACATCAGACACAGGACTGTGATAGCAGGACATACTGCACAAGGCTCGTCTTTACCTCCCTTGGGAACTGAAGTTACAGTATTCTTAATAAAACCAGTTAAACTGCATTGCAAAAATGAAAAATAAAAAATGAGCTGTAGTAATGGAGGTAGAGGGAAAAGGGGGAGAGGGAGTGGTTTATATTAACCACAACCACATCTCCTACCCTGAAGAGGGTTTTGTTATAATTAGGAGTGTCTTACAAAAGCATGTTTTAGTGACTGAGCAAAGAGGTCATGGCTTTCAAAAGGTCCAGGATGATTTGGAAGCTTAAGTGATATACTCTGAATGATTTTGTCGCTTCTGAGCATCTCTTTGGATGTTAGTGGAGATTAGACTCCTTAGTACCTACATCACTGAAAAGGAGAATAAGGCCACCTGTGGAAAATCTTTACCTTGGTTTTCATTCCTTTAGTTGCTACATTTCACTCATATGCCTTTGAGTAACTTTTTAAAACACTCTGTGGTTTGGAACAGCTTCAAGGATCCCTTCCAGTATCGGTCTGTTCTCTCACTACTACTTTCCCATTTGTTCCTCTGAACAAGCGGGAGGTTCTTGTAATTGGGAAATGGGGGCTTTGGGCTACTTCACTTTTCTGAAGTATCAGTTGTTGTTGTCATCCAGAAGCTTTCTAAATCTGAGAAGGTTGTTAGCATTGCATCAGAAATCAGTGTCTAAAGATTTTTTCCCATCCTCTTTTATTACTGTACCATTCGAATTGTCACATAATGGTTTTGTAATGTTCCTGAAGAGGAAAACTGCAATTCTTTCAGGTTACACAAAAAAGTCCTTTTTTGTAGTCATTCCTGTCTCATATACTTTTGGCTAGTTATGAAGAATGTACAGTTCTGAACACAGAAACACCTCAGTAAAAGTTTTCCAAAATCAAGAACTATGTAAATGACATTTTAAGGAATTTTGGTGAGAGGTTTGAGGAAAAACATCTAAGAAGACATGAAAAAAATTAAAAATGCTTATTGGAAAATATTGTAACATACTTTTTTTTTTTTCCCCCATTTATTCGTCATATGATGTTGCTGATGTTGTCTGGTGTTCCTTCAGGTATATTGCACCTGTGAAGTGTGATCTCTCCCATATATACTATCTAGTACTGCCTTTTGGGAGCATTTTATTTATCCAGTGCAAGTGTTCTGTGACATTTTGTACCAGTTTACTAAAGGAAATAACTACTGTGTTTACTATTTTAGCCTTTTTTAAGCCACCAAATCCTCATGGAAAATGTCTTGAAATACCCTTGCACAGAGATGATTCTAGCTATGTAGTATATTTTCTTTATTTTTGATAGCTTAAATGAGATTTACAACAAAATGGATCTTACGGTTCTATTGGTTTGCTGATCCCTACTGCTTATCCCCTTGCTGAATTCTTCATCGTCTGTGATGCTAACAGTGGTGTGGTGGAAATATTAACGCTGTTATAAGTGAAGGATGGACGCTTCAGAAGGTAAATGACCAACTGCAGTCAGTTAGTTTCATAAGAAAGAAAAAGTCAGGGCTTGCAAAATGATCTCTTAAAAGAGTAGGTGTCGTCATCATCTGTAGCAGATCGTTTCTAAACTGATCAAGCTTTCTTTTAAACATTGAAGTCTAGCATTAGATTTTATGGAAGAGGAATTAATACTTAAATTTTTTCCACAGTTTGTTTGGTTTTGGTTGTTTTTTTTTTTTCAACTATAACTTGAAGACTTGTGCCACTACTTTTAGCTATGTAATGTGTGGCTTAGAGAAGCATGTTCAGATCAGTCACTCCCGAAGAGAAACAATGTCAGGTAGATCTCAGTGAAATGTTTTTTCACAGCCAGAAGGTCTTTTGCTGTTATAGTAGCCGGGCAATCAAGTGACTTCTAATAAGCTGGTGACTGCTTTACTATCGCTTTGTATTGGATGTATCAATTATCTCCTCATGTTTTATGCTTAATGATCAGATCTGCCTCTGCACTGGAATTTTATTTCGTTTTTAGTGCGCCCTTCTTAGTCGTTGTTCTAGATGGCATATTTCAGATGAAGTTACTTTATTGGATCTCTCTGGGGAAATTAGAGGAGGAGGAGATTAGAATTGAATTGTTAATGCAAAAACATGCTTCATTAAGTTACTAAAAGAACAGCTTTGGGGACTTTTTTACTGCAGCATGTATGGATATGAATGTATTGATCGTCCACCAAGCAATTTTTTGCAGGCCCTTCCCACCTTTTTCCACAAAAGGAGGAAAAATAATAAAAAAGAAAGAGTTATCCATATATGCATGTTTTCTCTTTCTTTCTGAATGTTTTATTTTCATCCTTAATTCTGTCACTATTAAATAACAGTGATAGGGTGGTTTTTTTGCCTCCACTCTTGCACAGCTTGGCATAGATGCGTTTTGAATTATCCTTCAGTGAACAAGTACAGGCCACTTGTTTCACACAAAAAATGCTGAATGAATCATCTTGCTTTCTTCCCTGTTCCTTTTTTCCCCACCCTTCAGCATATTTATATTGCCTGAAAAACAGCCTTGCTGTGAAATTTTGCAGAAGTTGATTATATAATCTCCAAGCTTGGGTTGCTGTCAGCATTCTGCAGTGAACTTGCCCTGGTTGCTTTTATTCTTCTCAGTTTGCTGTGGTAATGGTTTTTGGCATGTTTTGAGATATGTTCTTTGTTTATCTGGAACAACAAATGGGATCGTAACAGCTGAAGCTGTTGTGGGGGTTCAAAGTATACCTTAGCAGAAGCCCATCATTGTATTTGCATGCCCCAGTGACAGTGAAGGAAAGAATAGTAACACATTCTTGTTTTTTTTCCCGCCCTCCCCTTTTGCTGATTCCTGTATGTTAAGAGGAAATTTCCCTGCTCCTCTCCTGGGAAATGGCTGTGAGCAGCTCCAGTGTGAAGACTTTTAATGCATTTGATTACATTGATTAGTTAAGCACAATTCATGTCCACAGTAGGAATCTGTTTTTCATCTTTGTTGTTCATCACTGTCAATTTTAACTAATTTATATCCCCTCCATTTTTAAAGACTGTATCAAGTTACTGATTTTACTATGAACATTTGTTTGAATCTCCCACTCTGTATTTACCTTTGAGATTTAACTATCACTGTCTGCAATAATAAGTCAGTAATAACCTCAAAATCAATGAAACTTGGAAATTCTCAAGGCTTAAAAGCGTCAAACCACCTGAACTATAACTTTTCATAGTTTTGAGATATCTTTGCAGTTTACTTTTGTGCTTGAATGTGTTGGAGGTATTTCATGCTTGTTTAGGTTAGTACATAATTCTTACCTCCATAAATCAAGACACAGTGTTAGATTATTTGATCCTATCAGTCCTGCATCCTGGCTCATTGGTTGCTTCCCTCACCTCAGCATCTGTGCATCTGGGAGAAAAAACTACCAGAGCTGCTGATGTTGCCACCCTTTCAAGCCTTCTGCCCTTTTGCCCTTACTCTCAGTTGCCTTAGTCTCTTCTGAACATTTCCATGTTCCATTAAAAATAACGTGGTCTGGCACTTTTACCTGTCTTTTTCAATATTTTGAGTACAATATGTGAGCAGAGTGGGAATTATTTGGAAGATAAGGCAGGTTGTTTGTTTGTTTTTCTAATAAGGCATTTTTTCAGTGTTTTAAAAAACCCTTAAAAAATAACACACAGCAGAGACTACAATCTAAAGTATGATTAATAACAAATTAAGCATGAAAGAATCCTGTGCACCAGCACGAAAGCTTTGTGATGAATATAATGTTCATATTTCAGCGTGTTCCCCTAGTTCATGGTAATTATTAAATTTCAAAGTATCTGAAAGAGAAGATGGAGCAACTGTGTTTCTAATGAATCTGTAATGAGTTCTAAGGCTGGGTAACCATGTGGAGCTGGGGGATTTGCATAATAATTATAACTGGACTAAAAGTATAGAGCTATAGAGCTCTTTTCCAGAAGAAATGGAATTGTCTTAGCATTTAGGGAAAATTCAGTTTTTGTAGCTTGGCCAGTGATACTACAACAGTAACTAAGGAAAAAGAACTGTAAGGAAGATGAAGTGATGACACTTCACTCATGCATGTGTAAAAGTGTGCCTGAAAGCAATGGAATTTACGGGCTGTATAATTACAAAGAAAGAAGTTTGAATTTTATACTAATTGAATCTCTTGTGGCCAATATTAGCACACAGAAGAACTAAGTAATTGAAAAGTATAGAGTGTAGGTAGAAACCACCCCAGCATCCTTACTCCCCAATAAGCTGAGATGATTCTTTTTTGGTATGATGATCTCCAATAAAGGAGAAGTATTGATTTCAATTGCAGGAGGAAGGTCTTTACTCAGCTCTGAGGTGTCACGTGCTGATGTTGATGGTTGTTGTTGTTGAGTTTACTTTCTACTTAGATTCTTATAGTATGCAATGAATGGTCCAAAACTGTATTTATTGATTTTGTATAGCATAGCAAGAAAGAACTAATAATTTGTATCTTGACTGGGACCAGAGGCTTCTGAGGGTTCTAAAACAGTGAACTGCAAACTCAGATTTTCTTGCGATACTGATTTCAAAAATACAGTGGTACAGTTTTAGAGGCAGCCAATGTTTTACAACAAAATGAATTCATCTATGTGCTGCCTGCCTTGGTTAATTCCATCTTTTATTCTGGCAGGACCCATTTTTCACACTGTAAAGATACAGCATTTCCTGGCAGATATTGCAGGGCAGCATTAAAATGAACCCTGTTTCATCTCCAAATGATATGATCGGAGAACACTTGGTGCACACAATATTATGCTTCCCATTCAAAGCACTGTGCAGGCCTAATCATTTGCAGTCACAACTGTGACTGCAAAAATAAAGCTCTTGTTAATCTCTTTGTTTTTTTCCTCCTCCTACTCCATCAGGTAGTCAGACCTTGCTGCTTAGCCTAATCGCACAGCCAGCTTGGTTTTGGTTGTGTCAGGATTCTTTTCTACCCTAGTTTTCTTCTAACACTTGCTACTAATAAACTCACAAACTTTCTGTGACTTCACTGCACTGATAACATTTCTCCAGATTTGTTCTCTTTTCTGCTTCTCTGTACTTACTGGTGTTGCATCATGTGTATGCGTCAGCATTTTTCTGGTAACTTTGTTGGATGTTAGGTGCTTGGACAGCACTGTCAGTTCTGGAGGAAAGCCGGCAGACAGTGAGGCAAAATACCTGAGGTTCACCCCCCCCCCCCCCCCCCCCCCCCGAAAGTCCCTGTGATCTGTAACGTTGGATAGGACTCTCTCTATTAGTCAGCTGTAGCCATCTTGCAGAGTGAGCTCCTACTGAAGGGGTGGTTGGGTAAACAGCAGGAGTAGGTCAACTGTTAGGATACCCATATGTCTCAGAAATGGTTCTTGCATCTCAGGTTTACTCTAATATCAGTGTTGACTTCAAAAAAAAAAAAAAAAAGAGGAAATAATCTAAAGAGATCCAGCTGTGTAATGGTGAATGATGTCCGCCAGTGCAGGGGCAATCTCTGGCGTGTTATAAAAGCCTGTGTGAAGTAAGGCAATTCCTCGCTACGCATAGCAGATATTGTCACATTTCATTCATGCTCTTTGCCTTCCAGAGGTGCGTGCGTCTCAAGTTAGGCCTTGCCTTTTCTTTTACCTGTGCCCTAGATGTGAGTGTACCATGGTGATCCATTAGTCTTCTACTGGTGAAGGATTGAGGACAACAGCTACGGACAGAGCACTCAGAGCAGTTTTTGTATGCCTGAGGTCAGCAAAACCAACCAGCTCACCTCAGCCTCTGCTTGCAGGCTAATAAAGCAGTTCATCTCAGTTAGAGAAGTAAATCCTCCTTCAAACTGCCTTGTTGTCATGGTCAGTCCCTTAGAAAGATACAATTTCCATTTTCTGACCTCTAATCTCCAGCCAGAAGACTTGAGGTCAAATGGAGTCAGTGTTACATACGGAGTCATAAAGCACATGGGCCAGCTCCGTGCTTGTCTGAATGTCGTAGCTCTGGGGCAATATAGAGGGGGTTGTCATTTCCTTAAAATCTGAAATCCCTAAAGGCGCTGTCTTGGGTCTCCATCGTCATTGTTGCAGATAGGAGCTTATCCATTCTGTATGGCCTTATGCCCCTAACACCCAAGGTCTGTTCCTCTATTCTGACACTTTTGGACACGTGGTACTAAAGCAAGCCTGAGGGTTGGAGGTTTCCTGCATTTACAAGTAGGAAGTGCCTACTGTAGCTGTACCATCTCTCAAACTGAAGTGCATGGTGAACTGAGCACCTGCCGTTCAGCAGCCGATCCAGTCAAAGCAGGATTTCTGTTGCATTTATGAAGTTTCTTTTACAGAAGTTCTTTCCTTTGTTTCAAGTCCAGAGCAACATGAGTCCAGATGAGGTGATTTGAACTCAAGAGAAATATTTAAATCAGGTTGATGTACCTCTGCTGCTGAGCTGAAGTGATCTATTAACGATGTCCAGAACAGTGAATGAATAGATTAAGAGGAGAAAAACTGATTGATCAATTTTTTCTTTTCTTGCAGAATAATCTGGCTTCTTTGAAGTAGCATTCCTTTTGAATCATTACCATGATATTATTTGTGTGTCTGTACTCCAGAACCTTTTTTTTTTAAATGCCTCTAACAGACACTATCAAATACTCTTCACTGAAGTGCAACTTCAAGAATATTTTGAGAGACAAATGGATATGTTTTCTACAAGTAAATGGTAGTGTTTTTTAAACTACCTGTTTTTTTGGTTTATCTCAACTGAAAACAATCAAGAGCTAAGCAAGCAATGATTTTTGTCCCTAATTCCCATATCATAGCTGTTTGTGTTAACTAGATAAAAAAGTATTCTGAGGCAATATGTGCAAATGCTTGGTTTTTAGCAAGAAGGATAAAGTGAAGTTATCCTCACTTGACCTGAATTTTTACTTTGTTTTCTGCTTTTTTCTGAATGCTTCTAAAGCATTTATATGGGAAAAAAAAAATTTATGTTTGATGTGCACTAGCATAATTTTATCTTCTTGTTCTGTGTTATATTACTTAATTTAAACCAAAATTGTGAGAACTAAAGGTAATATTAATAAAATAGTGCTGTTCTTTTGGAAAAAAATAACAGGTTAATGCTACTGAAACTCATATGTTTTTAATTTTCATCAGTGGACAGTGTTAGTAAAGAAAATTGTGACTTCCTGCTTCATGAAATTATAAATATAAATCCATCAAGGTTTACTTGTGTAAGTATGGCGTTAAGGGTTTTCACCGTGAAAGCTATTGCCATACACAGCTTTGCTATCTTGTTTGAGTCAATTTCGTGTATTCCAGTTGAGCCTCAGAACCATTGCATTTTGTATTTGACTTCCCCTGCCATATAGGTTGTCATTAAGGGGAGTTCAACCCTCTGACCCCTTGCTCTATCCTTGTTGCATCTTCTTGTGCTGGTTACCTACTGTGAACCATCAAGGCTCATCAGAAGTTGAAGCAGTAGTCTTCCAGGCTCTGTGAGTTTTATGCAGGTGGACAAAGGAGCTGTGATTGAGGCAAAGAGATTTTTGCTTCTTTTTCTAGTGGAAGTGTTGTGAGCACTGTCTGTTTGAACTCTTTGATTCAATCTGCAATGCCTCACACCATTGGTAATTTGTTCTGGCATTCTCTATGATGAATCTGATACAGTCTTCATGGAAAAGACGAGATAGTTCCTTTAAATCCTGGAATGAAAAGATTTTGTTTCTTTAGAAATTCAGAGTTTTGCTTTTTATTCCTCACAACAGTTTAAAGAGGATGCTGTCTTTAATTGCCATTGTTTTGATGGAGTATGCTGATATTTTTGGGCTATTTTGAAGCAGAGCTTTACTGAAATCCCTGAATGCTATGGGAGATAGTTGAACTCAAAATCCATTATTATTGGAGAAGTTTTAGTTGCTCAGGAGTAGCAATTAAAGATAGGTTTTGGAGTTGTAGTTTTGTTCCCCAAGAACTGGAAGTGCTGAGAGGTGCTGATCTCAGTAGATCACCAGGAAAAAGGATTCAGAGTGGAATACCATCAGTGAGAGAATTAGTAGTGGTATTTACTAAAAATGAACTTCAGAATGGGTGATGGGAGAGGTTATTGGGTTATTTCTTCTTTCTTCACTTCTCCAAGTGCACACGTGCCGCTTCTGGAAGGAGGGGGGCATTCTGTCTCTTATGAGGCATTATCACACCTAAATAATGTAGAAGTGCTTAAAACTGGTATCTCGAAGTTGGTTTGTGGTTTTTTTGAAAGCTTTTGCTAGGTGTTTTTAAGATAGGTTAGTTATGGAGGCTCATGCTACTGCTTTTTGTGTTTTGTACTGCATTTATTCTTGAAGCCATTCTGTTTTTCTTTTTACCTCTTTGTTTCACTGATAAATCATAAATATTTCAACTTAGCTAAAACTCATCAGAACAGAAAATTTTTTTCAAGGGGCTTTTCTGAAGTTTTTTTTATTATTACTATTGTTTTTGATTAGTTCTACTAGAAAGTCTGAAAAATTATGTGTGGGGGCACAGAAGTTACGAAGGGAAATGTGAAAAATTGTAGCAATAAGAAGAAATCTAAATGAAAACATAGAGTTAAGATATTGTTTGACTTGTGCTTGGATTGGGTGTTCCCTATTATTCCCTGAGGGAAATAACTTGCCTGTGATCTGTTGTGCTGATACAGCACTTGAAACAGCTGTTCACACTGAGATTGGCCTTTGCATGTGTTGGCTATTCAAGCGTGTAAGGAGGTAGAAATATAGAGCTGGAAGCATATGTCCTAGTTTCCTCTGGGATAGAGTTAATTTTCTTCCCGGTAGCTGGTATGGTGCTGTGTTTTGGATTTAGGATGGGAGTAATGCTGATAACACACCAACGTTTTAGTTGTTGCTGAGCAGTGCTTACCTTAAGTCAAGGACTTTTAGCTTCTCCTGCTGCTCTGCCAGTGAGGGGTCTGGGGGTGCACAGGGAGCTGGGAGGGGACACAGCCAGGACAGCTGACCCAGACTGGCCAAAGGGACGTCCCACACCATGTGACATCGTGCTGAACAATAAACTGGGGGGGCTGGACATGGTGGGGGGACTGCTTCTTGGGGACGGGCTGGGCATCACTTGTTTTGTATATACCTTTATCATAATTATTATCATCATTTTCCCTTCCTTTTCTGTCCGATTAACCTCTCTATTTATCTCAACCCATGAGTTTTACCTTCCCACCACCACCCGATTCTCTCCCCCGTCCCACTGGCTGGGGGGGGGAGCGAGCAAACGGCTGTGTGGCGCTTAGCTGCCTGTCGGGTTAAACCACAGCAGCACATTAAATAATGCAGCTAAAACAGGATTTTGCTGAAATTGTTTATATCAGCTGTTCTTTCAAAGATACAGGGACCTTAATGTCCATGCAGAACAGATAAGAAAGTTTGTTTTGTGCCAGGGGATTTTCCCATATCTCATTTACTGTCTTCCCCCTCTCTTAAAAAAATAAAAATAAAAATTACATAGTTATATATCAGATTTGAAATGAACCACCCCAGTACCTCCTAGCCCCTCTCTCTGCAGCAGTTCCTGTGCTATGATATGCCTTGACACATCTTCTTCCCCAGAGGTTTGCTTTCCTGGTGGGTTTGCAGCCCACCTCGGCTGCAAATGCATTGTTTCTGGGTTAAGGTGTGCTTACACTAATGCTATCGAACATAGATAGTTGATGCCAATACTTAACGCTGTGACTGCAGATAGATGAGATGCCTTTGTTAACAGCCTTTTTAAGAAGGGTGAATGGCAGTGGAAAAATGAGGAAAAAAGGAGGTCAAAAGCAGAGCCCTGCTGAGAGGAGGAGAGGGGTGAGAGTGCCTTTCTGTGGTATGTACAGCCTATTAACTTTTTGCTTTGACCTCTCCAAGTTACACTCTCCCTTTGAGGCAAGTTTGAGGGCCCCCTTGGTAGGCAGTGTGAATCATAAGAAGTGTGCAGATCTGCCACCCAGGATGCCCTGCCCTACACTAACTGTTGGCCTGTCTCAGGTCTCCTTTGGTGAGGGGTGGTGTGTTCCTATGCAGGAGGCTGGAAAGCAATCTCCCTGAACACTGACTGTTTCTGGCATCAAGGATATTCCCACAGACCTTCTGAATCGCTCTGGTCCCTCAGGTTACACAATGACCCAGCCCATCACCTGTGATGAAATGTATGTTGGCAGGATGCAGCATGCCCTCTTCTACAGCTGAGGAGGGGTGGGATTTGATTTCACCTCAGTAATGCTCTTAGAAATGAAATGCCAGAAATAGCCTTAATTTTGGTTATAGCGTTAGTAGGCTTAGTCTGGGTCTATTGAAGCAGTGTGCAGTTTGGAGCAACAAATTGAGCAGCTGGACTGAAGGATTCAGCTCCTGTCTCTACATCAAATTCTCTTGGCTGCTACTGACACAATTCTCATGCCTTTCCACATCTGCTCATGTAACTGCAAAGTGGTGAAACAATTTCTCTCCTTGAAGAACATTCCTTGTTTTGGGGATCCAGCAGTGAATGGTGCTCTTTTAAAGGCAAGGTGCTGAGCAGGTCCTTCGCACAGGAACTTCCTTGTGGAGGAGGTAACACGCAGCCATCATCCGGAGGCTGCTGGTAGGGATCTGATCCTGGGCAGAAGCATGAGGAGTCTGAGAGCTGCTCTAGTTTTTGCCAGGAGATAATTCCCAAATGGGTCTCCTATTAGCTGTCATAGCCAGGGTGAGCCTGCTATCTGTGTCTAGAAGACAGCTCATCCACTCACTGTCTTTCACAGAAAAGAGAATTCTCACTTCATTTCAGCAGTTGCAGTGGCGCAAAGCACATCTACAAGAGGCTGAGATGAGATTTGTCTTTAAGTACAGTCCAGACATGCAAGCTGTGCCTTTACTATGAAGCTCCTTGATCTGAAATAGTTGTCGTTCCCACCAGCTAGAATTCCCATTGTTGTAGCCGAAGTACATTGCTAATTCCATGCTTTTTATAAGAAGCTTTTTCCTGAAATAGACTTTTTGAACAGTGAAAGATTTTTTTTCTCTGTTGTCCATCTGGTCCTTTCGTTCACATCTGGAATGCCATGATTACCCAATCCACAGCACCAGAGATAATTTAAGAGACTTGAAAAGAAACAGCAGAAGTTAGTGGAAAGGATTTATAGCCTATTAGGGAGTCTGTATGTTTTTCTTCTGTCTAAAGAACCTTCACATTATTGTACTTTTTCTAAGGATGAAATTGCCCTCAAGGAAAATTGAGGTAAACACTGAAACTAGAGTCTGTTCCATGTTCAGTTTAGGTCAGAACAAAAAAAGTTCTTCAAATAATTGACAAGGAAGGATAATGACTTTTATTTTTGTTATAGATGGGATGAGTTATGTTGGTGTTGCGTTTCCCATGCCCTGGTAGAAAGCAGATTACATTAACACCTTTCAGAACTGATGAAGTCTTGAAACATTGCAAATCAAATACAGGAAATCCAATTTCATTTAGTGCCTATTTAGTTTGCTGATTTCTTGGCTAAGGAGGCTAGAAGATAAAAGGTTAGTCGAAGATGATTCTTACTAGAATACCAGGTGATTTTTCTGGCAGGGTGGCAGAAGCCGTTACGCAAGGATTTCTTTCCATTCTCCTTCATTTTGTCTGCCTCTCCGCTCTTCCTTGCATAGTGCAAGCTCGGCAAGTCTGCCCTGCCATCTGCATCTGGGTAAGTCATTACATGCCTGGCTGACTGCAGAAGACTGGTATGTCTTGGGAGCTCAGGGTGGCGGATCAGAAGGTGGCACTGTTTGCTTTCCGTAGGGCTTGAGTCATGCTAGGGTGCTGTGGAGCACTGGGCTGGAGACCAGCCCCTGGGGTGTCTGCTGCTGAGCATCCTACTGGTCCTGAACATTTATGAACAAGAAATTCCTACTTTCCAAATAGAAAATGAATGACTAAGGTAGCACCTGAAGGCAGGATGGAAAATGTTTTGAGGAGAGCTCCTCCAACTGTAGAGTGTAGATTTTAAGAAATTGATAAAAAGCTCAGGAGGAAGAGGTGGTAACTTCAGGCAGTAAGAGTTGAAGTGTCAGAGACCATGCCTGGCCCCATGTTGTCTATTTGACCAGTTCAGCCAGCCAGTAACTTTTACAGATCATCCAGTTCAGTGGGAGAACAAGTGTTCAAAATTTAAAATATATATGTATATA
>VXAL01009879.1:135723-163576 GCA_013399475.1 Chauna torquata
TAATAAAAATAATAATAATAATAAATTAAAAAAATGAGAACATCAATATGTTAAAGTTTTTGAAAGATTTGTAGCTGTCCACATATCACAGCACTTCCCACAAGAATGCATCTTTGAGTAGAGATGCAATGGCAGAAATCAGTTTTAGGCAGCTATATTTTTCTTTGCTGACATACTCCACTTTCAGTATTAGTGAAGCAGTGCTCGATTCCTGTTGCCGATTGCTGTGTTGTGCCCTGTTTAAATATCTTCTGGGGAAGACCACAGAGAATGAAGCTATTAAAAAATCTGAGGTTCTCTGGGATCGTTTGAAATGAATCATTATTAAGCAATTCTGCCTCACAACTTTTTAGAATGTGAGTATTTAATTGCTCCTACTCAAATGCATTTTCTTAGGGAATGGTTCCCCTTTGGACATCCCCTTTCTCTTTGGGTAATTTAGTCTTAAAAGTGCTGAAAATTGGAATAATGCACAATTAGGACTTGCAGTTAACACCACTCTCTCATTAGGGAAGTGATAGCAGACTGACAGTCTCATGTGAAACAAAGAAAGCAAAGAGAGAAGCTTTTTTCTCCTCTGTTTCTCCTGACCCTGAGTGGATATATCTTGAAGAAAAGTCTGACACAAATTCCCACATATTTGTGTCGGTGTATGTCAAAGAGAAAATTCTAATTGATGTTTCTATGGGGATATAGAAATGCAGAATGACAGAAAATCTTATTTCCACAGAATAAAATATTTGGCAGTTTCTCTACCTCTTTAATGGGTATAAAACATGATGGAAGAAACATTAGCCGTCAAGAACCTGATGGAAAAGAAGAGCAAATTGAAACAAATAGCTGTAATTGAAATAAAGAAAGAAAATACCTCATGAGTTGACTTTGGAGAATTCAAATTCAGCTGAATAGTCCTGAAAAGGCAGAATTTTCATCACAGTAGATCCTGTTGAATCTTGCAGTAATATGTTGCTTTCTGTGCCTCTGTAAATTCACTTCTCCTTGCAATCTAATCCTTCTAAGGCTAATCTAAGCCTTCTTGTGCTACTAAATAGGTAGATACAATAAGCAGTCCATTGATTTGTGTTGCTCTATATGGTTTCAGAAACACTTGTACCAAATAGGTTTTACTTTGCTGGTCACTCTAGCTCATCTGCTTTTGCTGTTGTGCTTTCATGTAACAATAGGCATCTTACAGTGCTTACTTTCTGAAATATGGCTTTTGTTTGTTTTCTGATGGTATATTCATTTTCTTTCAATTTATATGTAGTTTCTGATCCTTCTTGTGTTACAGTCCTCCCTATAAAGCATTTTTTTGCCCAGCTGAGTATTCATAAGTCCTTGCCAGCTATTTATAATTCACTAAAAACCTATTTCTGTTTCACACATCAGTTTTTGCATTGCAGGTCGGGTGGAATCTGTTATGTATTTATGTGCTGTTTGCTCCTGAAAAACATGCCCAATATCTCATACAGGCAAATCATTTCATTCTCACAACTTCATCCACAAGGAGGTTCCAGCTATTTAGCTGGTAATGGTCATGGAACTAGAAGCATTTCACAGGGGTACTTGACTCAAACATCCAAATTCATTTTCCAGTATCTTCTTTTATACCTTTCTACCTTGTTCTGCATATATCGCAGTCGTTTCTTCCAGGGCTTGTCAGAAGCTTTGGTGTGTTCTGCCCATATAGATCTACTAGGCAGTTGCCAAACAAAGAAAGGAATTATAAATATTAATGATGAAATCTCCTCCTGTGTCACAGCTACAGCCATCTCAGTGTGTAAGGAATGACCATCCTTATGCAGTGGACTATGAAACTTGTCACTGAATGGTTTCTTTTGTGTAATCTGAAGTCCCATTATTTGGTTCAAGATTATGTAATTTGTGAAGTTACCGAGCCACTACTTCAAGTACGTTTCTGTGGAGAGTAATGATATATTATGGGTTAGCATTTACAGAATAAACTGCTTTATAAGGCCATTGTTTAGCCAAAATTTTAGAAGCTAACCACAGGAAACCACTAACCACTGGAGAGTTGGGCGGAGAGGAACCTCATGAGGTTCAACAAAGGCAAGGGTGGGGTCCTGCACCTGGGGAGGAATAACCCCAGGCACCAGTATCAGTTGCGGGCTGACCTGCTGGAAAGTAGCTCTGTGGAGAAGGACCTGGGAGTCCTGGTGGACAACAAGTTAACCATGAGCCAGCAATGTGCCCTTGTGGCCAAGAAGGCCAATGGGATCCTGGCCTGCATTAGGAGGAGTGTGGACAGCAGGTCCAGAGAGGTGATCCTCCCCCTCTACTCAGCTCTGATGAAGCCACACCTGGAATATTGTGTGCAGTTCTGGGCTCCCCCGTACAAGAGGGACATGGAACTTCTAGAGAGGGTCCAGCATAGAGCTACGAAGATGATTAAGGGATTGGAGCATCTATCTCATGAGGAAAGACTAAGCGAGCTGGGCCTGTTTAGCCTAGAGAAGAGAAGATTGAGAGGGGATCTTATCAACCTGTACAAATACCTGAGGGGACAATGCAAAGAGGACGGGGCCAAACTCTTCTCAGTGGTGGCCAGCAGTAGGACAAGGGGTAATGGGTACAAATTGAAACACAGGAAGTTTCGTCTCCATATGAGGAAGAACTTCTTTACTGTGAGGGTGACAGAGCACTGGAACAGGCTGCCCAGAGAGGTCATGGAGTCTCCTTCTTTGGAGATATTCAAAACCTGCCTGGATGTGATCCTGTGCAATGTGCTCCAGGTGACTCTGCCTGAGCAGGGGCGGTTGGACTAGATGATCTCTGGAGGTCCCTTCCATCCTCAACCATTCTGTGATTCTGTGAATGAATCTTAAGATCATCTTTAGCTAAGCAGAGGTATAGCCCATGTAACGTGCTGACTTGATGGCTTGGTAAGACTGAGACTTGAATTGACTAGAAGGTTTAGACCAGTCCACTCACTTGACCAGATAGTAATATCCTTTGGCCTTTTCTTTTATTTTGCTGGGACATCCCTTGGCTTCATCAGAGTCCTGAGGTAGAACTTCATTGTGATATCTCTTCTGCTGTGTCTATGTGCTTCTCTTCCAGCAGTTTGATCCAAAGTTGTTGTGTGTGGTCTGTGAAGTTCATTAACTACTTGCATAGTTGTGTGTGTGTGTGTGCGCGCGCTGTTTGCCCAAAAGGTAAGTAGTCCTATAGTATATCACTGGGAACAGTAATATACAGTGTATTGTTCGGTGAATACCCTGCCTTAATTTGTTGTATGCCTCCTCTTGTCATTACTGAACTGTGACTTTTTGGTCTGTGGCTGTGGGCTTGGCTGTGCTAGGTAGTGGTAGTATGCTTTCTGTGATGGAAACTAAATATGCTTTCCTTTGTTAATTTCATTTTCATTTAAGAAATATATTCTATGCTGAAGTCCCAGATCCTCCAAGTTTTCCTCATACTTACCTGTTTTTTAATTTGAATGGGGAAGAAAGTGTCTCTATGGAGTCCTGAGGATTTCTACACCACCTGCAAGTTAATTTTCCCCTGCTTTAGAACAGGCCAGTATTGCTTATCAGGCATCAGGGTCACTGGCATCAGGCCACGCTGGTGTGAACTGAGGCATTCCGGTCTCTCCCATAGGCAAAACCAGCATTCTTCTGAGAGGCTCTTAGCCAAGGCAGGAGAGGATTTCCTAGAATTTTAATCACACCCTTTATGTTTTCACCCAAACTAATGTGCTTTAGAGCTGTGCTAATTGACCTGATGTTCTGGTTTTAGATTTGTGGTAGTAACCCTCGGAGCTAATTTACACAATGTGCTTTGAACTGAACTTGGTAATGCAAATGTAATGTCCTATTAACAAACTATGAATGGTTCCTACTGGGATTTGTACAATGATTCTGAGCTCATTATTACTGTCATTCAATACTGTGGATGAGTAGAGGAAAAATAATTAAACAAAACAGTACTTTAAATCCCAAAAGGAATATAAAATCAACAAAGTTGAAAACCCAGAAGTCTTAACTTGTGTTTAATATATACACTCTGTGGAAAGGGAGGGGCAGCAGGATAGCTGCCCAACCTAATTGGATGGAAAAACTGATATCCAATGAATCATTTATCTCCCCCAAATGCTTCCATACTTTTCCAAATTTAAGACTGATAATGTTATATGGAAAATGGTGTAAGAAGTGTTTTCTTCTAATCCTCCTTTAAATATAAGTCATCCTCTGAAAGTGTTGCTTGGGGATTTAGCTGTGTGACTCCTACTGATATCACTGGAAGTTTCACAGCTAAAATGCAAAATCACAGCTTTGAAAATGCCTCTTGCAATCTAACACTGCGGAAACATTGCTGTGTGAGCATTTATCATTTCTGCAGGTTGGCTAGGTGTGAGCAGCAAAATCTATGAGAGACCTGGAAGTTCAGAACACTGTTGCACATTCCTCAACTTTACATAAACGTACAGGCCGATACAAGTCCATTTGTATTAAACTATGAGCATTCTGGCCCAGCCTTTAAAATTCAAGTGGGAAGAAGGAGAAGGAATAAGAAAAAAAAAAAAAAGACAAGCATTCAACTACTCAACTGATATATCAGTCAGCCAAGCAAAGAGGCAGCAGCTCAGTTGAGAAAATGTTGTGCAGTATGGTGCCCTGTAGCACTTGTCTCTACTCAGACCTGAATTGAGTGCCCTAGAAAGCAGGCTATAGCATGCCCGTCAGCTACCAGACCAGCTCAGACCAGTGGAGTTTTCCCTTGGGCTCAGTTCTTCCAGCAATCACTTTCCAACATGCTCTTCATTATGACTTATTTCCTACTTGACTCCATCCACTTCTCTTTCTGGCACTACTACAGTCTGTTCCTGGGCAAACTGCCTGCCGTGAACTACTAGCTGCCCAACAATTAGATGGGATACCTGAGCAGGAAACGCAAGTCCATCCTTTCCTGTGTTTAGGCTGTGGGACTGGTGGAAAATTTCATTCCCGAGGTCTCACAGCTGTAATTAGGTGTTGGTCCAGCTGGTAGCCTGCGGACACTTCTATCTATGTAGCCATCTTAGCCGTGAAAGAATAATGAGAAATAGGTGAACGTTGTCTGAAGGGCTGATGACCTTCTGAGAGTGGCCAGCTCGGAAGTAGGAGTTACTGCTGCTTTCTCACCTTAATGAGAAGGTTGAGGGAGGAGGCATAAAATCCTAATTGTCTATGTTTTGGAGCAGCCTTATAGTTCTGCTGGTGCTATGGGTTTTGGGATGTCCTGAAGATGAGGATCTTGACTTTATCAGGGTTTGAATTCTAGCTCATCTCTTCAAAACTTCTTAAGAAATTAAAACTTTCTAGATGACACTTGAAAAATAGCTTGAGTCATGAAGATTAAATCAACTGAATGTGAATTCATACCTAAAGAACGTTTGGTGTTAGAAGATATTAAATTAAGGTACTGTAGGAAGAATCTACATCAGCCATTGGGAATTTATTTCAAAATCAACAGAATAACCAGCAAAGTGTCCTCAAACTACTGGCTTGGGAGTCCTTATTAGACTGTTAGAAGTTTTCCTTTCTAGTAGTGACTTAAGCACTGCAAGTTTGGTATGGGGACCAGACCAGAAGTAAAATTCCCTGTGGTAATGAATGATTTACAGCTTGAGGGAAAGAGGAATTTGAAAGGCAGAAGAGGAACAAAGAGAAGAAGATTGGAAGAGAAAATGGAACACAAACCCACAAACCATGTAGTCTTAGGAGTCAGGGAAGAAGACAGCTGGGGCAGCATGGCAGACAAAATGTAGAGGAAGGAAAAATGTAGAGAAAATTCGAGAGGGAGGGCCAGCTCTACCAGAAACGGTTATTNGTGCTGCTTTGAAGAATGAATCCATACATCCTACTTACAGTATAGCAATGCTGAGACTCCATGTGAAAGGCAAGGTCTTTAATTCCCTTCTTTTAGGGACATTATTCAAACAGAGGTCTTATGGTTTAATTCAAATAAAAGATGTTCAGTTGATGCCGAAACTGTCCACTTAAATTGAGAAAGGCATTCTGAACTTGTAATAAGGCTGCTTTTTTCATCATCTGTCTAAGCAAAGTATGAATTAAGTCTCTTTTTTGCCAAAAAGGTTATCAGGAAGCTCAAATATTTTATAGTTTGTCTGGATAAGGGAAAGATGCAAATTTATCTCAGGCTCTGGTGACAGAAGAGGGTATCAAGGAAAAAAAGATTTAAAATAGAGAGTAACATAGGTGGAAATTACATGGCAATGTTCAAAGTAATATGTTTTTTCTTCCATTGGAATGTCAGTGGAATCTCTTGTTTACTCTGCAGTTGAAAGGGGTATGTGCAACTCATTTGTAAAATGTACTTTATTGTCTGATGGGAAATGCCTTCATAGAGGCCACCTTAATTTAGAGATATTAAAGATGTCTTTAGTAGTTAGTGTATTAGAGTTGTGTGCTAGAAAGTAACAAAGCTAATAATGATTTTATACTCTAGGCATTATTTGTAATTCAGCTAATTTAATAATCCTTTCTTGAAAACAGTTTGGAAAATACCTGCGCACTCAACAGTGTACGCTTCTGCCTGTGACTCTGCCCTTTCAGGTGTTGAGGGTTAGTATGGGCACTTAGTCCACATACATTCTTGTAGCTACATCTGTTTTGCTCGACTGCTGCAATTTTCTCAAATCTCTGTAAATCTCCACTCCAGCTTTAAAGGTTATTAGGTGAGAGGCTTTTAAGCTGTGACTGCATGTTCATGGTCAAAAGCATCATGTTTACTTGATATGTCAAGTTTGTCTAAATATTACTGGTGAGCTTCATAAAGCTTGTGAGCAGGTTGCATAGTGCCAGGAGAAGGAGGTCAGGACAAAGATTATTAGGGATTAAGAAAGGCGGTATACTAAGGTTGTCTGCTTTAGTCCTGCCTGGAATGACTGCAGAACAGGCTCCACATTTTTTCTTGTTTAGAAGCCCTGTAATTGCAATGCAGCAAACATGCCTGGTATAGCCAACAGTGGCCAAGCGGTTTACAAAGGGTTTCTGAAAACTGCAGTGTATCAAACTATGTGGGACACTTTCCTTCTCTACATTGCTATTCATTGTCAGCTATTTTTCAAAAAAGAAATTGCTGCTTTTCCACAGGTGTTCTGTGGTTTGAAGACCTGTTCCAGCTCCTTGGAGAAAACAGCAGTGCAAAAATGCAAGTTGGTGCTATTTGCAGTTATCATTTGTAAGTGTTGGCACAGGAAGTCTCTGCTTTATTTGATGTCATTTCAAGGTTGTTAAAAACAGCTTGCAATGCTGAATATTCCTTTTTCTCACAGCTACTGCAATTTGTATTACTTCTAACCTTCAGTATATACCTTTGAGCTCTACTTTCCTTTCTTTAAAATAATCTGAAGGACTGATGTCTTAGCAGCCATTTGTTCTACTGGAGTGAAGATAAGTGTCATTTTCCATTCTCAGTGGTAACACTGGCCTTTTTTTACGCACATTTTTCTTGTCGCTTTTCAAAGCACTTGTGTCTGTACTCATCTCTCTCTTTCATCTCTTTTAGTAGCCAGATTCTATGGCAGCATTTGGAAGCAAATTCCAAATGTGTTTTTTAACATGCATTAAATAACTGTATTTGTTGCAGTATATGATATATTTTATCTTCTGGCTGAAGGCTGTCTGTGTAGGTACTTGGATTCTCACTGGATTGTATAGCCTGACTAGCTATACATGTTGAGCTGGAGAAAAGATAATCAGTAATATTAAGACTAGCAGGAGATTTTGCGGAGTCCTTTTATTTTGGAATAGTTTCTGGAAGGGTTAGAATGGTTCAAAGAAATCTTTGACTGTGTTTCCTTTGTGACCTTAAATTAAAAAGCAAAAGTGGGTTACTCATTTAATATAATTTTTCGTTGTAATTCAGTGACTAAAATATTAGGTGTAGTACTGAATGCATGAAAGTTCAGCAAAACAACCACTGTGAGAAGAACTTAAAACAGCTACTGTATATTTTAGAAGCCTTGACATTGTTGAACTGCTGTGACATACATCTGATGGTCTACCGGATCGTCCCTATTAGAAATGAGGTATGCTGTTGGGCCAAAAATTGAATTGAGATTAGTTTATAGTTTATGTCCTCAGCCAAAAAAAAAAAGTTTGAGTTGTTCCTTCTTTTCATGGTATAGGTGTTAGGTGTTCTTAGTTATTTCCATGGAGCTTAGCCTCTGAATATAGCTTATGTTCTCTGTTGTTTGTCTTGGATAGCTATATAAATGGCTCATTCTGGGTCTTTTTGTTTTATATAACTGTTAAAATAAATCTGACTTTCAGGAAAAACTTGTGGCAATTCAAGTAACAAGTTTAAACTCTTTTGGTGCCTATGCACGTTGAGTCTGGCTGTGTTGTTAGCTTGTGTAATGGTTTCCAGATGATCTCTTGTGACTGCTGACAATCCGCAGAGGGCAAACTGGACACATGGCTCTCCTTGATGCTCAGGCTCAGCTTTGTGAGGAGAAATGAGAAAAAAGGAGGAGTTTTTTGGGGGGGTCTGAACAGATGGTCAGCAGAGGAATGAAACTCAATAAGAGAAAACATAAAGAAAATGTAGGCAGATTGCTCTCACTCCCCCTGTCCTCCCCTTCATTTCTCCCCCATTGCTCAGTGAAGAATGGAAGGGAAATAGGAATGCAAAGTGAAGGGAAACTTTCCTCATCGCTTTTGGAAAGATACTTCCTACATTAAGGTATGTAGATAAATGATTGTGTAGTGTTCTGGGTAAAAAGTGGCTTGGGTGACTGTAGAGAAGCTAGCAAACCAGGTAGGATGGTCCTATCTGTGTGATGGGTTAGAAGAGTAAAACTCAAATGTCGCCTTGTCTTTAGGAGAATTGAAGAGCCTCAGTCACCTGAGCACATTTGCAGTGGGGATCTCCAGCATACTTTCCAAAGTGTCATCATGCAGTCACGCTGTAGCTGAAAAATGTGCATGGTTCCACTTCTCAACTAATTTTAAATAATGTAAAACCTATCCATAACGAAGAAAGCCTTTTGGGGGCTGTTGGCTTCTTTATGTCAGAAATGCAAAGCACAGAGATGCCTGGATGTTGGGTTCAGTTCAGGCTTCCCAGAAATGAGAACATTACCATCCAGTGCCAAGTGCACAGAGAGTCAGGAGTGTTTTTCTCCAAGTTTGCAGCCAGTTTAATGCTCGCTTTGGTGCACCCCAAATGCAACATTTGTAGCTTGTGAGTTGTGTGTGGAAAAGTAACCAAACCTGTGATTAGGGGCCTGTGATTACCAGAGAGGTGATACGTGGAGGAGAGGGCTAAGTTGGAAGGCCTGGAGGCTGGACAGGTGGGTGGTCTTGCACTGATCACTGTATGACCCAGGGCTTTAATCTCCTTCCCTATGCTTTTTATAGCCTCTTAAAGTATCAAGGTAATTGTCATGTAACTTCAGGGCTCTGGTCACTGCCAATTCAATATTTCACCTACAGTCCCTTTAATTTAGAGGCAGTATGTTTGCTTTGATATTGAATAATAAAACAATTCTTTAAATTTCAGCTTTTTTTTTTTCTAATGGTAGATTATTTACTGAAAGTATTTAGAAAGTAATTTGCCTTTCCCCTGCTGCTCTCTCACATGTGTAGCACAGGAGGAACCTCTGTGTCAGGCTTACTAGATTTTACAGAAATCTGAAAGAAGCTTAGCATCCATATGAAACTATGGTAATTCCCTTGAAGTTAGGCAATTTAATCATCACAGAACTTGAAGGGTCACCTGTCTCTTTGGATGAAGAGTACCACATACAATGCAGAAGGTTCAGGAGGTAAATTCTAGGAATGTCTGGTTTTCAAATGTGCCTTTTTATGCAGTGCAGATCCCCCCCTCCTCTTTTCTGCTCTGCAAACCTTTTATGCCTTGCCTAGGAAGATGGAAATGTAAGTTGTTACAAGCAGAGTTGCTAGTATCTCCTGTCATTTTCTTTATAAGATCTAGTTTTCTGGGTTTTATTTCTTTGTCAAACTTCTGTTCATGCTGAGATTTTCTATGCCTTATATCTGACCTGACATCCAACTCGAGGGCAGGATGCGGCCTCCCTGCTCAAGTCAGTTATTTCTATATACTGTATATGTTTAGCTGTAATTTTTCACATCAAAGTATCACTTGATTTGTTGCAGGTTCAAATCATTAAGTTGCACCAAGGCCTACAAATTAAGCCAGCTATAAATAGGATGAGAGCCTTGTATGCAGAGGGACAAGCAGATGGAGAGCCTTCTCTGAAAAAACCAAAGAGCATGTTCATTGCCTGCTTCTGCTATGTGTGAATGAAACACTGCCATCTCTCCAAATGAGCTGGTACTTGTCCTTTCTGGGGTCTCCTAAAGAGAGAAGGCTGGTTGTCTTGGGTACTGCAGCGTCCACCCACTCCAGACGGGTCTAGAGGCTAGATTGTACTCTTCCTTCTGTTCAGGATGTACCCAAGTGTTTCAGAGAAAGTTACCAGTAGACCTGCTGTATCAACAACCCCACAAGAGACATCCTAAGGAAGAGGAATTGTCCACTTTGTACCTTTCTTCTTTTCCTGTTTCAGTGCAGTATATGTGGGAAAACTCTGTGCTGTCCTGAGCTCTGCCGATTTTGCATTTCATTATTACTTTTCAGATATTTTTATTACTTCTCATATTTTTACAAAGGTTGAGGGTATGAAGTAGAAGCTGGCAGTGTACTATAAGGTTTTTAAGGTTAGAGTGAGCAAGTTATTGGAAAACAGTGATGCTCAAGCTGGATCCTCTAATTGGTTCTTTCTGTATATCAGAAGAGTTGCCCTACTGTATCAGAGCAGTTGACCATCTAGTGCTAGAGAGGCACCCGAAGGTGGTGATGCAAATTTTCATACGGGCAAGATACAACATACTGCATCCATGATAGTAGTGAAAGCAGTGGAGTGGCATTTGAGAATAGATCCTTGAAAGCCCTGTCCTCTTCTGGGATGGGATTATGGTAACATCAACATTACCAAATCACCCAGCAGTTGCTGCAAACTCTCCTCTATCTAGAGGGATGGAGACTGTCTAGCAGCCTTGCAGAGTGCATTCACACAGCTCAGTCCCGGCAGAGGAACTGTGCTTGAACCACCCACTGGTGGCATCTAACTGCAAAGTACAGCTTTGTATTTGTGTGGCAGGACAGTATCCTGTTCTCCAGGCCAGGTGTTTTCATAGGGAGGAAAAAACCTTATGGCTGAGTTATGGAATGGCCTATTAGGCAGATATTATCTTCAATTCTGTCAGTGCTGGGTTATGTCTTTACTTGTAGGGCTTTAATATCATAGATGTTCAGTACTGTTTTTTGTCTTCACAATTCACCTTTGTGTAGTCTTGCTGTTTGTGGAACAGCCAGAGCATTTAGACTCCTCCTAAATTTTGGCCACCTCAACTCCAGTGGCAGTAATTTCCCTAGGCTAATTTTGTGCTGTTCTGTAACAATATTTAAAGGATTAGCAGAACAAAATACAATCACTGGAAGAGACAGGTAGTAACTACGTATCTCAGTATTTACTTTGCTACTGGAAAGTAATCAGTGAACCAGAAGAGAATTTGGTTGATTGAGTTGACCCAGAATGTTAGGCTTTTTTAGAGTAGTTGCACGTCTTTATTGAACCACCTATTTTCCTCTCTTCAGTCCTGGCCTTTTTTGTTCTTTTTACTTGAGTTCCCTGGAAATATGCATTGGAGAGAGGCAGTTGTTCTTTACTCAGAGATTGTTCTTTGGATTTTTCCCATGTCTGTCTGCAAGTTGCAAAATTTCTTACTATTCTGTAATCCAAAATCTTGTTACTGTGGCTTGATCATCTTGACATGTAGTTGAGCAGCTGACATGTCTTATCTGAAGTTTGACTGGCTTTTCAAGTTAACCTTTAAATGTATCAAAGCTTTTCCATAGTTTTCAGACCACAGCTTCACACATGAATACAGCATATCTTCCACTACAGAAAAGATCAGATGTTCTCAACTGATCACGAATTTGCAATCATAAATTAATAGAGTTTTCGATTCTTGGAAAAGTAAGGAGAGGGGTTAGCAGAACTGCTGCCTTGGACTTCCGAAGGGCGGGCTTTCTCCTCTTCAGGAGGCTGGTTGGTGGAGTCCCTTGGGAGGCAGTCCTGAAGGGCAGAGGAGACCAGGAAGGCTGGATGCTTCTCAAGATGGAAATCTTAAAGGCGCAGGAGCAGGCCATCCTCACATGCTGAAAGACAAGCTGGTGGGGAAGAAGACCGGCCTGGCTGAACAGAGAGCTTTGGCTGGAGCTCAGGAAGAAAAGAGGGTTTATGACCTCTGGAAGAAGGGGCAGGCCACTCAGGAGATGTTGTGAAGCTGTGCAGGGAGAAAATTAGAAGGGCCAAAGCCCAGCTGGAGCTCGGTCTGGCAACTGTTGTTAGAGGCAATAAAAAATTCTTCTATAAATATATTAGCAACAGAAGGAGGACGATGGAGAATCTCCATTGTTTGTTGGATGTGGGTGGAATCGTAGTGATGACAGATGAGAAGGCTGAGGTACTTAATGCCTTCGATGCCTCAGTATTTAGCAGTAAGACCAGTTGTTCTCTGGGTACCCGGCCCCCTGAGCTGGAAGGTAGGGACAGGGAGCAGAATGAAGCCCTCATAATCCAAGAGGAAATGATCAGTGACCTGCTACACCACTTAGATGCACACAGGTCTATGGGGCCAGATGACGTGAGGGGTCTGGAGACCAAGTGTTATGAGGAGCGGCGGAGGGAGCTGGGGTTGTTTAGCCTGGAGAAAAGGAGGCTCGGGAGAACTTATCCCTGTATACAATTACCTTAAAGGAGGCTATAGTGAGACGGGGATTGGTTTCTTCTCCCAAGCGCCTACTGATAGGACAAGAGGAAATGGCCTCAAGTTGCACCAGGGGAGGGGAGGTTTAGGTTGGATATCAGGAAAACTTTCTTCACTGAAAGGGTTGTGAAGCATTGGAACAGGCTGCCCAGGGAAGTGGCTGAGTTACCGTCCCTGGAGGTGTTCAAAAGACGTGTAGATGTGGTGCTTAGGGGCATGGTTCAGTGGTAGACTTGGCAGTGATAGGCTAATGGTTGGACTTGATGATCTTGGAGGTCTTTTCCAACCTAAATGATTGTGTGATTCTATGATCGTGCTGTGCTTTGCGTTCCTCTTAGCATTAGTAATCATATATACGCTGCAAAAATAGAAAGGTGACAGGACAAGAAATCTGTCAATCTTGTTTGCACCTAATTCTGCCCTCAGTGTTTACTGCAGTTGGATCAATGCATATCCTTGCAGTTACTTTTATTTTTTATATCCTTCTGAAGGGCCAAATCTCATCCTACTTCCTTAAGTTGGGCAAAAATCTCATTGAAGTCAGTGGGAGTTTCACTTTGGCTGACTAATGAAATACTTAAGAAGGAAAGTAATATTTGTGGAAAGGTGAGGCTAGCTGAATTAACTTCAGGCTTGTCATGCAGGCAGGCAATATGTGGCCATTCTTTTTGTGCTGGGTCTAGATCTCCTAGCAGTCATTGCAGGTCTTCCAACCTTCAATGTGTCAAAATGTGGTGTCACCATTTGCTCAACAACAACAACAAAAACACACAAAACAAGCAAAAACAAACAAACAAAAAAACCCCAAACAATTAGAATGGAAGGCAAAAATTGAACTTTGGACTTTGTGTCTCTGAAACTCAAGTTGCGGATCCCTAGTCTGGTGGAGTACTAGAGACCTGTAGGATAGTATTTAAAATGGCTGTGATATTGAGGCACCTTCTTCAGTTTTAAGGACCTGCTCTTCTGAGGTGCCGAGTATCCACATGTGGAATTTCCACTGGGTTCAAGGTATATCAAGTCAGGTACTCATTTTTTGAAAATACTGATCATAGTATGCAAAGCATAGGTCATGGTCTTTGAAAGCTCAGTTAGTGAGAGCCAAGAGTGAGGATAAAAGTGATGATATAGCTTCATATGCCGGCTCAAATAATATTTGTAATTGGGAGAAGTAACATTACCCCAGTGCGGCCGCTTTCAGATGAGAAACCACACATGATATTTTGAAAGAACACTATATAGGTTAATTATTGGAAGATATTTATGCAGCTTTTAAAATGGTAGATTTATGCTCTGTGACAACTAAAAGGCTAGCTAGCACAGGAGTTCACTGCTGCCCCACAGCTCCATCTCACCAGGATTGATTCTAAGACTGGGCTTTTCTGCTGTAGGCAGGAAGAAACATAGGATAAAATAAGAGAAAGAAATGCTGAATCACTTTTCTTCAATTAAGGCTTCACAAGAAAAGTCTATTTTTAATCTTAGCAAATACCCTCGTGTCTAATCTTCCATGGGTATTTGTACGTTTTTATTTTAATAACTCCCCTGAAGGCCAATATGAGCTAAGCATGTAAATCCCCAGAGAACTGATGAAAAAATGCAATCTCATTCACATAAATATAAAAATAAACCGTTCGGCATGTTTATGCAGAAAAGAGTCTCATAAATTATTATTACTTTTTTTTTGTCTGTCATCTAGTACTTTCCTAGCTAGATTTAAGGCACGCACAGCTTCCAGTTTGCACTTTCTGTGCTTTGAAGTGATGGTGAATAGATTCATTAAGCTAGAACAAAAAACCTGCTAATTTGTTGCTTGTCTTCTATTTCAAATGGATGATCTAAAAGGCTGAAAGTATTTGTGTGTTTGTTGCGGTGCTGCTTGCAATTTGTTACGACGGAAGTAACCCCCATAGAATTTTTAAGCAGTATTTTCCTTCAAGCAAAATCTCCAGGTCACAGCTCTTTCAATTACATGCACAAGAAGGCAAGGAGACAAAGCTAGTCTGGGTAGCTTTCTCTTTTAGCAGCAAAGTTTGCATTTCTTTTAATGCAGTTAAAACATTTGACAGGAGAGAGTATGGTTTAGTGATGTGAGGTGATTTCCAAATGAGTGTTAGCTTTTAACTGACCTACTTTTGACTAGTGGTATATTCTTGTCCATTACTTTTTGTCATTGAATAATGCTGATATATTAAGCTGCGTGCTTCAAGGGCATTGTAAAATTGCATGTAGGGGCAGGACTGAACTGTGAAAGTGCGAATTACTCTATCAGATCATACCCAATTAAAAAGTGACAAGCACAGCAGGAGAAATCGAAAGCAAGGTTTATCTTTCATGTAACATAAGAAGTCACTATATCGGTTAGAAACAAAGTGAGTGTGAAACAGATTCTCTACCTCTTCTCATCCCTCTCCAAAAATTAATATCTGCTGACTTTATTATCAGAACAAATAAGCCCCCGAGTTGTAACAGCTCATGTTCAAGGATATTACGACAATGGCAAGAGAATGGGAAGTACAGCAACCATATACCTTTAAGCTATCTGTTATCAAAGTATGTGCTGAACCTCAGGTCAACACATTGCCAATTGACAGATAGGGAGTTTTGAAAAGCTGGTAGCAGTTTATATAAAACTGTAGTGTGTCATTAAAAGACTTGCAGGCTCTCTGCACTTCCACAGGAAACACAGGAATAAAAGAATGGTAATGAAAGCAGAAACTTTTACTGAGCCCTGTACTTGTTATAAAACTCTGCTACAGGATAAGGAAACTTGTTTAGTTTGCAGTGCCATTGCAAAAATCCTTATATGACCTTTTGCTTAACATTTACCAGCACTCTTCTAATGGCGGGATAGATCTGTGAATGTAGAAATGAATGCAGTTGTCTGTATACAATATAATCTTCCATAATCCTGCTGGCTGAAGGTGTTGTGTTACAAAACCCATTCTAACGGTGATTCTGGATTAAAGATACCATGGATAAAATTGTGGTGCTTTAATAGAGTATTAGAGTGTGTGTGTGTGTGTGTGTGTGTGTAGATATATATAATCTGATAATCTCTCTCTTTAAACAAGCAAACAAACAAAAAAAATGAATCAACTTTGTGAAATGTGTCCCATGTTTGCTATTGGGATGCAGACTGCTTCAGCAGTGTGTGACTTCTGTCTGACCAGGTGAACACCTCCTTCTGCAGACAGTCAATGTCACATTGACCCTGATATTTGCTGATAATTGTATTGCCTGAGTAGTTTTAGTTAGTGAACTCCTGTGTGTGTGTGCGCGCGTCTATGTTTGTGTGTGTGCGCAACTTTAGAACAACTTACCTGGTTAACACCAAGTTTTCAGATTAGACTTTAGTGTGTGAAATTTTATGTTGTGAGGGGAAAAAAATGTAAAAAATGAGAGGGGAAAATGAGAAATACATACTTGCTATGTGTTAGCATTACCTAGAGGCATTGCATTTTAGAGAAGATGGGAGGAGGAGATGGATGGGTAAATTCACAGGGTGCCTGATCCATGCAGCAAGCTTTGACCATAGAAACGGCGAATGTATCCTTACATAAACTGGACATAGAATTGATGTGCAGTAAGTTAAGAGTTTCAAAATGACTAATTGATTAACAGTCCTACTAGACTTTGAGCAGCTATAAGGGAAAGTTAAAAATGAGAATAATAATGTGATGGTCCTCTAAAAGCCTTTGTTTTCCTGGAAGGGATTTACCTTTTCCCCCATTAATGCCCAAGATGGAGTACCAGGAATCATACAAACAATAGCTTTGTTATTTGTGTTACACTGAGTACATGGTTTACTGGAGTTTGTTCTGAGTGAAGAAGTTGTAGGGACTCATGTGGAGCTGATGTCTAGGTCCTAAGATGTTTAAGTCATAAAAAGCTTGTGTGGTAACTCTTCCCCCACCACTGTGTTTCAGTTCTGTCAGAAGAAGTTTGATACAAGTTTCATATGATTTTAAAGGGCTCTTGTTCAGGGATTGAGGAATTAGGCTTGCCTGCTTCTCCTGAAGGTAAAGAGGAAGACCTGGCTATGCTGTATGGTTTTTTGGTTTGTTTTGTCAAGAGAAAAATTCTACAATATGTGCCTTTGTTAGTCTCACCATTTTTCTGGTACAACTGAGTGGTTAATTTAGTCATGCATTAATTAGCAGATATATTAATTTAGTACACATATAGTAGACTTTCAAGAAAAAAAGGGAAGATACCCATACTGTAATTTGAATGTGGAAAAGATTAATGGAATTCAGATTTTCAACTGATGTGTGTGAAAATATGTGGCTAAGAGATTAGATGGTTTAAAAAAAATACAAACCTGTTCAGTTATACCACTACCTAACTTTTGCATTTTATCTTGCAGTGACCAGTGTAAAAGAAAATGCTGAAAAGTATATGGAGATGCTGGAAGATAAACTACATAGGTAAGATGATATCAAGGAAACCTTTGAAAGATGAAAAATGCTTCTTAATGCACCATTGACATACATAAAAGTGTTCAGGAATGCTTTTGAACTTTCATTAGAATAATACCAGAATAGTTCAAAGTTGGAAATCCTATAAATATTATTGTTATGACCTCTGTTCCTGGCCATGTTCAGCAGCTTTGCCAGCAGCCTGCCAATGGATGCAGGTGAAAGAAAGAATTACTGTGTGGGGGATTCTCCAGTGCACAGGACTGCTCTTGAGCAGAGCTGGTATGGCCAAAGACAAGGGAGCAAGCATGCGGTTGGTGCACATCGCTCCAACTCTGCCTGCAGGTGCTGTGATCTGTAGTGTGAGCCATTGAACATTCAGAAGTTGTGGAGTATTGGGGATGCTGTAGCTGGTTGAAAAGACACCCCTCTGTTCCTACGCAAAACCCAGCTCTGAGCAGAGCCAAGGAATCCCTTACTGTAATTCTGGGCGTCCTTAACAAGTAATGACCCTTTATATAACAGTTTTGAAAGAATGCTATTTTGGGGGATTGGAAAGCAAATAGAAACCAAGACAACAATGGAGATATTTTGGGAACTGAATCCTAATGCAGAATATGCTTATGCTTTTTTTTTTTTTTTTTTTTAAAAGCAATGCTAGCATTTATATTTCTTCCTCTTGCTGTGTGAAATGGGGCTCTAGATCAGCCCTCAAGTTTTAGGCTGCTCCTTGAAAGATTGTTAGCAAATGTTGCACTGCTGTTGTGATAGAAAAGTGGACTTTGTTTCCCACAAGTATTCGTATTACAGAAAGCTTTCATAGGATGATGTAATTGGAGTTTGTGCCTTAATAAAAATGCAACCCCCGAATTAACACCACTCCTATTTCTACTTCTGAGCAGGTGTAATTGATAACCTAGTTGCCTTCATTTTGTTGTTGTTGCATTGGTAGAGAATGTTCTAGATTTTTAGATTTGCTCACTCCTACTGTTGAATATAGAGATACTTATTTTGCATAACTCTCATACATAAAAATAATTCAGAACTGAGTGAAAACTGATGGAAGCAGACTTCAGAGGTCAAGCTGTGTCTGCCTTGCCTACACCCCCTAACTTTAATACTTCGTAACTGATTCAAAACTCTGTCTGATTTCAACTTAGCTAGAAAAGTTTCAAATCCTTAAGTTTAAGACAAGTCTTAAGAGCTTCCTGTGGGTTATTAAAAAGCAAACAAACAAACAAAAAACAAAATGAACAAAAAAGCTCCTACTCTTTATTAAAAAAAAAATTAAAATTTAAGGTATAGCAACATATACTGAGGCTTCTAGGCTGTAAGGACTTAGTTGATTATATCAGTCTCCCAGAATGAAGTAAATCTCTCTTTAAGTATTAAATACTTGGAGAAGCTGTATGGACTGTTCTTTCTTTTTCAGAGAATTTATCTGATAGATTTGCAGCTGTGGCTTGTTTTTATTTATTATTGTCTTTTTGTATAAAGTTTGGGTTGTCTATCTGGAATTTTTTTTTCTGCATCAGTATTTTAACTTGTAACACAAGTTTAGGTGTCTTGATAGGTGTTAATGAGCTTGCAGCATGCTTTTTCCCTGTTCCTAGTATTTGTGGAAGAAATTTTGATGCCATGCTGCTAGTATTCATCCTCCTTCTGTGAAGAGCATCATTTCAGGGGAGGGATTAAAAGTTAAACCCCTTTCTTGGCACTGCTTTGTATTTTGGAAGTTAGTGCATTTCTTTATGGCCAGTAGTTGACCATTTCAAACCTTCCGTTAAGATTTGAGTTGTCAAGTGTTATAATGTAATTTGTTGCTTTTGTATGCAAGGGTTGCCTTCCTTAGTACCATACAAGCCTGAGTCTGTTTCAGTCTAGGTAGCCTGCTTCATTCTAGGTTTTCTATTACAACAAGGCTACAGGCTTCAAAGTTTTGCTGTTGAGAGATGAGTGTCCTCCCCAGCCTTTGCTGAGGACTCAAATGCATGAAGTCCAAGTGCTGTGTGTGTATCACTGCAGCTGTACCAGTAGGTTTAACATCCGCTTCAGAGCTTGCCATCAGCTTCTCCATCCCTAACTGACTGCCTGGATGCTCCAGCCTTTCAGACTGTTGCGGTGGTGCCAAACTTCTGAAATTTCCCTTCTTGCCCTTAATAATAATAAATCCAACAGTGTTGGCCAAGCCCCTAGACAGGGAAGATTCAGTCCTGAACCAGTGACAGCTTTCCAATATGTAAAAATGGTACTATTCTAAAAATAGTTTATCCCAAATAATTAAGGGCCAAGAATTTCTTTAAATGTTGGTGGGAAGAGAAAATCTCTAATATTTTTACCAGAAAGAAGTCTCTAAGATACTGCATCTTTAAAATATTTTTATATTTATACAAATGAAGTGGTTACAGTTACTTATTTTTTTAAAGGTTCATCGGACTGTAATTAATTCCACCTGCTTTACAGTTTGAGTAATTAAAAGAAGTAATCAAGAGCACAAGAGGCTTTTTTTCTCCTCCTACTTAGAGAAGTTACTTGAGAGACTGTTTCTCTTTTTTTGGTCCTCATGTACATGCTCATATTACTCCTTAAAAATCATAAGCTGAAGACTGACTCTCTAAGGAAAGTTTAAAGGATAAGCTTCAAGTTTGCATTGTAGAGAGAGGTAAAATTTGCATCTGGCTCATGGATGTACTTTTTGGATGCCTTTGAGACCAGTAGAAGATCAAGTCTGTGCAACAAGAATTCAAATAAACTTCTTCAGTTTTTCTGCAGATGAAACATATCACGTTGCTAGGTGATGTTTCAAATAAAACCAACTTAGATTCAAAACCCTTCAAATTAACGTATAGCTTCAAAATAAGGTAGAAACATTTTAACATTGCATTAGAAACATAAGTTTTGACCAATTTTATAATAGAAGAGCATAAATTAAGAAAATTCAAACCAAAACAGATTTAATGAGGATTAAAGTTAAAAATCATATCAATTTTATTGATTTTTAAATTTTTTTAATTGTTTTCCTTTTCTCTTTTGTTTATTTTCTTAAGGAAAGTGTAGTTTGGAATAAATTCCTGTNACAAAACAAAAAAATAGCACTTTTGACTGCAGTCCACAAAATGCATTTGTTCTCAGGTAGTTTAATAGAATGTTAGTGATTAAGAACAATCCTCTTTAACACTCTTCCTTTTACAGAAAGAAGAAAACTTTTTTTGGCAATGCATTTTGTCAATGTATTGACAAAAAAGCAAACATATTCAGTATCTAATAATTTCACACAAAAGAAGCTAACTGCACATTAACTATACAAATTATTTAATATTGTTTTTCTTTTTAAAATACAGCTTGCTTTCTGAGCAATGGACTGACAGGTTTTGAGGACAATATCTTGCAAGAAAAAATAAATAGCAGATTTAATAATCCCGCAGGCTGTCTCTTTTCCAGTCACCAATATACTTCAAACCACTCACTGATTTTTATACAGTAAATCACTAGCTCTTCTTTAAAATAATGGTAGTAGTTAAATGCCATTGCCATCACTTCCAGAGTAAGCACTGCAAATTGCTTAGTTTTTGTTAGTAACCAAGATACGTACAGAAGTGGTCAGAGTTAGGACAATGAGACTGTGTTCAGTGAAGACATCTGTATGAGTATATTAAATGCAAGAAGTGCATTTAATGGACAACTTCAGCTCATCACTTGAGTGGTTTAAGAGTGATTTTACAGGAGAAGTTTACTATAGCTGTCTAATCTAGTTCACTGAAAGTCATCTATGCATCTTCATGTGGGACCCTTGTTCTTCCACTGAAAGTGTATTTCTTCATCTCACTTCTTTCCACTCCAAGTGAAAGCTCTGCTGTGGGCTTTGTATCATTTCCATGACTAAAACTGGCTTCAACAATCCAACTCTTTCAATGACTACCAAGTTCTGTCATGAGCAAGCTTACCTCAAGTGCGCATTTGTAAATGGTTGAGGGTCATAAACAGAGCACGGGAAAGAGTGATCTAAAGCCACAAGAGCAGAAGATTTGGGTTGGAGTTTCATGCTTAAATGCTCTCTCCTAAATCACTACTTAAGCACTTAATGAAAGTGACCAAATTTTGCAAAATGTGCAGGGTACTAATAAACACCTTTGAGATCAGTGGAGACTGAGAGTGAGTACCAAGTCACATTTGTTTAGGTGCTTAGATATTGGAACCCAAGTCTAAACTTGGCAGTTGCAGATATTCACTTGGTTTCGAAGATATCCATAAAATCACCTGCCTTTTAAACGGGTAAAAAAACCTCTGATCTGTATTTCTGCATGAAAAGTAATCATTTGAGTTATTTGCTAGCTTACATATCTCATTGAAAGTCATGCGATGTGACCGATTGTACGTCTGTCATGTTTTACATGTACCCTGTATCTTATTAAATTTCTGTCCTAGCTTCAGTCTATTTTGTTTCCATCACAGAGGAGGTTGTGTGAATGCATATGCATAACAAGATCGATCTCTGTGTGATCTGTATTTGATAGCTGGAGAAGCCCAAACAAATGTGTGGAAAAATGTAGAATTTAAAAAAATATATATCTTTCAGATCATTGCCCTTGCAGAAGCTAGTAAATGTTCCGTGGCAAATACAGCTGACTTATAAATTGCTGTGCAAAAACAGAAATTCAGTTATATCACCAAAATATGCAGCAAAAGGATTTCTTTCTTTCTTACTTTTGGAGACACTGCTTATGTTCTTGCAGTAATAGAGGAAACTAAGCTGTTTTATTAAAAAAATAAAAATAAAAATCTATGACAGGCTTTTATACCAAAGAAAAGTATCATTGGTAATGCAAATCAGCTTCATGAGATACAGGATGAGATAACAATGCTTTATTTTTCAAGCATCCATCTGCTAGATATTTGTAGAAATATATTTGGAATACATTGCCCTAGTGAAACTTATTAGAAACTGATAATCTGTGAAATTTGCACTCTGGAGCAGATGGAGTAAATGTGGCAGAATTGTAAGAGAATGGCAGCTGAATATTTCTTTTTTGTATGCTGTGGATCATTTGACGTTTGCCTTAACTTTTTTTTTCACTTACAAAATATTTCCTGGGTGGCATTGCATGTTAATATAAAAGTTATGCCTGAACCACAGCCTGAACAATTAATGATAGATATGCTACGTGATGAAGGGGAATCTCACAAGTTAAAAATGAGGTGTTGGTGGGAAGGAGGCAGAGAGCAAATGAAATATCAGGAGAAACCAGAGACCTCAGGACTATCGTTTATCCCTCCACTGACACTCAGAATGCAAGAGCCAGACCTGCCATGGAAAATCGAACCCTGAGGCAGCAGAAACCCCAGAAGGAGCTGGCTTCATCGCTAATTAAATAATTAGGCTTTTAGACAGTTCTCAAGACAGTGATTTTCTGCAGCGAGGTGAGGTTCCTGTGTCCAAGTGAAGCTCGTTAGTCTTCTGCACCTACTTAGAGCCCTGTTCGAAGTCTGATACTGCACTTTCAAAAAGCAGTCTGTGGTATCCAAGCCTGCGAAGGGAAGCTTGCAAGTACCAAGCGTTTTTCTGACAAAGCCCCTCTATGGCAGTCTACAGACTCCTGTCTTCTGTAAGGGTAAGATTTCATCTTGGGCTGTTAGTCCCTGCGTGTCGTTGTGCAGAAAGCCTGGTGTCTGCTAGAGGAGAGTTGCTGTGCTAAGGCTGCCAGTAAGGCTTTCCAAAAGCTTCTCCTCCTCGTCTACACAGCAGCATAGGCGTGTTCGGGAGTGCCAGATGGCCTGCAGTAATGTTGTGTAACCCGTGACCCACCTCAGTTGCATTGAGGGCTGTTTCAGCTGGCGGTAGCATCGTAGCAGTGCACGTAATGGCTGAAATGCCATCTTTGCCCACCTCCCCCTAAAGACTGTGTGTTTTGTGTGTTGCTTCCAAGAGAACACACGGCCCCGTCCCGTGCTGTATAATCATCTGATCTTATTTTGCTTACCAACAGTTCTGCTGCAGTAGTGTTAAACACAGGTTAGACAAAATACTGGATACTTCTGGTGACTCATTTAGTCCCTTTCTTCTTCCCAGCTGGTCTAAGTCATACACAGCTGTGAGAACATCAGCTCCGAAATTGTGAGCAAGAGATGCTTTATATGCGGTGATGCATTCCTTTGTATCTCGTGGCCCACATGGTGATGGCTTCTAAATCCCTTATCATAACTGCCTCAGGCTGGAAACAATTTTTTTGTACCAGCCGATGTAAAGATGACATTTCTTGAGCTGAGGGAATTTAATGTGATTGTACTCTTCTGCAGGCCTCAAAAGATTATCCCGTGACTTCCATTCACCACAAAGCCATGCTTTTTCTAATTCCCAGATAGGGATCATGAAATTTTGGGGGAATAATATTTTTCCAGAATAACTGGTGGCAAATATACGAAGGTGTTTTATTGAGCTATTTTCTTTGTTATTCTGCAAGAATGGGGAAATGAATGCTAGTAAGAAAAGCCTGCTAGTAAGATGTAATATTGCAATGACCATGCTTTGCCGTTGATTGTTGAATGATACAGCACCTCGTAACTTCGCAAATGTATGTAAAACCTTTCTTCTTTAATTGATTCTCTTTTGCTATTTGTCTTGGTTCATTTTCTATTCAGCAGTGTTTGTTTTCATTTTACTGGTGGCTTTTTTCAACTCATGGGTGCACAGCACAGGAGCTATAGTGGAATCCTACTCTGCTATAAGGTGTGCTCATTTGCACAGCTCCTTGTTCACTGGAGTGTGAAGGGGATTGTGTGCGTTTAGCAAGACTTGCATTCCTGTAAAGGAAATTTGTGGTTTTCTCATGCAGGCGATGTTTTAAATGCGTTTGAATGTCATCTACATTGAGCTGCATCCCTTCAGACAAGACCTGCAATGTCCTGAGGGTCCCATACCGTAACAGAACAACTCAGCATCATTAATTGCTAGCGCATCACATTGCAGTTTCCTTCAAAATGAAGGGTCTTAAAACAGTCGTCCTCTTCCCTTATTATTCATCGTGTTAGTTTACATAGCATACATCTCGTATGTCCTTTATAACATACTAAGTTTCAGAAATGTTTCTGGGAGCAGAGCTGGGTATGAATGCTCTCAATAGCACACCAAGGAGACAGTGTTTCATACGGCTGATGGTCTTAAAGCTCAGAGCACATCGAAAGGGCCAAGTGTCCTTGTGGATGGGTAGCTCTCTGTCATCTGGTTACAACTTCTCTACTGCTCTTGTCTGTATGGGGTGTGTGTGTGTGTGTGTATTTTAGTATAACATTGAGTATATGAGGTTTGTTTCCCAAAATGTGGTGTTTGCCCATGACTTTAAGCTGTTGCTTATGAATGATCCTTGTCTACCTGAAAAAGTGCTTGTGCGTGTCAGTGCAATCACTTGTGTTGCTGGCCTTTGTTACAAAGGGCTGTAGGACTAGGCCCTGCATGATTATCTTAAATGTTGAAATTGGGAGCATGGTTAGAAGTTGGTGCTACTGGAAGTGAACATGGTACAAAAGTTATCAGGTTTGCAAAATTGGAAGTTGCATACTTCTGTGACATCTGAAGGCGTTCTGCCTCAAATTTGTTTTGCTGTTCCTTAGAGTAAACCAGTCTCTTTTTAACATGTTCTGTAGTTTTATCATACTGCTGGGTTCCCAAGAAGCCTTCAACCACCACCACTGGCAAAAAAACTTGTCTGGGTTCAGTAACGTTTAAAAAACATTGCAGTGTCACAAAACACGCGTGGGGACAATTGAACACTTTTCTTTGGAGAATCAGTTCTCCTTGTTCTGCACAATACATTCTCTTTGTTTCAGTTACTTATTTTTCAGTTTACAAGAGACACTTTCATGAAAACAGAATTATTGTTTCTCAAAGGCTTATGTTTTCCTGGTACTCTTTTCCAGCCTGAAAACAGCAACTTATGTCATTGCACTTACTTGCTGCGGAAAGGTCATAATATCATGGATTGAAGGATTATCACTTCAACTGTGTAACTGGTAACAAGAATTTAGGAACTCATGAACAAAAATAGCATTTCAAATAGTTTTCTGTAGGGGAGGGAAAAATTAGCAAAAACAGTGTATATATGCAGAGTTGCTCCCACTCAATATTAAGAAACAATATTCAAGTTGCTTTATTATCTCATTGATCATTTGTATTGGTACTATTCTAATGAGGGGAAGTTTGCTCACCCAAAACGTTCATGAATAAAATGAGCTGTGAATAATGAAAAGCAAGCTGCTAAGTGTGCTAGCTAATAAATTACAGGTAATTTTTGCTTGCTATAATGGAATTTAGGAGATTTGTCCTCTTTTTTGAGTAGTTGTGAAAATTTAGTTTACATGATGGTGAATGCGATTAACAGAGAATAAAACGTTAAGTATCCTTTCTAACTCTTCCCACTCACCCCCCATGTTTGTGTACTTTCTTGTTTGCTGTTCTTGAAGTTAACATTCTTAGGGAGAGGACTTTCTGATTCTCCTGCTGCTGGTCTGTATTTTTATTTCTCTCTCCTCCTTCCTTCTACTTGTCTCATTTCCACTTCTTAAATTTTATTCTTACCTTCTTTATTTTGTTTCCAACTTCATTCCTTAGAACTCTTATTTTTGTGTATCTCCTCTCTGTGTGCCACTGAGAGCAAAAAGAAGTGTCAGAAAATAGAAATATAAAAATGCACTTAATTCACAGAACACCTATTCTCACCCTTAAAACACAGCAGATTATTTTTCAAGATATTTTAGACTGCATGACCACAGCACAGATTCTCATTAAATATTCTTATTGTCTTCACAGTTGTTTGCAATGTATTTGAAAATGTCTGCAATGTCCTGCCAGCACATGGTATCTTGGAAATGCTTAGTAAATTTAAATTTAAATAACCTCATGAGAAATTTGATGGTATTGCTTCATGGAAACGGATTAGCCTAGATTAACTGGGACTGGAGGAAAGGGGAGAATCTGTGCTGTTCTTTTTGTTTTTGGATGTGGAATGTGTAGCTAAAACCCACAGCGGGTGGAAACTGAAACAATCTCTCTGGAAGCGCAGTAGATTAGACCTCATAGTCATGTCTCTCCAGCATAATGTGCGTTTCATCTTCATGGTGATCCGGTCCTATGGTGGAGATCCTTTGTAGATAAACTCATATCTTCTGCCAGGATGCAGCTCTTGGTTCCCAACCTCTCACTTGGGTCTTTCAGCACTGGCAGAACCAATATTTGCACCCATCCATAGATGAATACAAGCTGCATGGGCAGTAAAAATGAGGGAGGGCAAAGAATGTAATCTGCTTCTTCCACCAAGTGAGAAAAAAAAAGACCATTGCTCCCGTCTGGGGCCTTTTTGTGATAGGAGATAATTGCACTGATGGAACCCACTATGTCTCTTGTGGCAGCAACAAGGATCTTCTGTCTCTGCAGTGGTAGAGAGTGCTTGCTGCTAGCGAAGAAGGACTTTGTTTTGATTCCCAAGTAAGCATCTGCTCCCTGAGGTGTAGAGAGGGCTCTTTCCAGAAGAGGGGGGATGTGATGGGGAGGGTTTCAGGTCCAGCATTTGTGTGGGGGGAAGAGGACGTAAACAAATTTTACTTTTCCACTTTGTCTTAGTGGAAAAGTACTATTGTACCAATGATTATTTGATATATATTGTGCCCAGAACATTGTTAAATTAATGTTTGGCTTCTATATGAAACAGTAAATTGAAGAACAGCACAAGAATTACAACTTTGCAATTTTCATTGCGTTTTCTTTTTTCCTTTTATTTATTTGTTTGTTTGTTTATTGTATTTATTTGCTAGTTCAGGAATACTGGGTCGCAAATATTGATTTCTTTTTGTCTTTTTAATTGTGAGGTGGAGGAACTGTGGAACACGATGGTGCTGGTTTATGATAAGTAAGGGAAAACTCTGTTCCATTTAAATCAAATCTCAGCATTGAAACTAGGTCTTTTTAGGAAAAAAAAAAGGTGGTCAGATTTGGGGCCAGTTTCCAGTGTCTCTTAAAAGTTTAGAAAAAACAAAGCACATGATTACACAGCCTTTAGTAACTCTGTCCATATTAATTCAGATTTCATCCAGGCTAGTTTTTTTTTTGTTTTTTTTTTTTTAAAGTGACTGGTTTAACTTCAGTAGTTAGTGTGCAGCAGTGGCAAAGGCAAGGTGACAGAGGATTTTGCCGCTTACTCATGAGAAAGCTTCCCCCCCTGCTCCTTCCCTCCAGTCTTCCATTCATTTTATACTTAGTATAGCAAAAATCATCAGAGGGCAAGGCTGGGTCTCCCCTTCTAAAGACAGAAAGTATTGCCCTTGCTTAAACAGAAAATGTGCTGAAAGTTCACAGCCTGTCTAGATGGTTAGTAGTTGTGTATTTTGTTAGGATCTTTTCTTCTGTATGCCTTTTTCTTATGCTGTGTTGTTCTGGTGCTGGTCAGTCATGTCTATAAAGCTACAGTTCAACAATCTGCTGAAACTCATTAATGTTATAGTAGTCTTCTATGCTGCAAGCTCTTGCCTCATCAAGAATAAGTAATTCTGCATCACTTTGCTGCTTTGGTGTACTGACTTCTCAATTTTGGAGCAGAAGTAATGTTTTTCCTTTTTTTT
>VXAL01009879.1:163596-195447 GCA_013399475.1 Chauna torquata
GTCAGTCACTTGTGCTCTTCTGTGTTTTTCATCTCTATTTGGCTGAATTGTGTGAATTTTATTAAGAGTTTGTAATTCAAATTCATCAATTTTTTTTGTTTGTTAATCAGCAATACTCATGAATGTGAGAGGATCCCATTCTGTGAATGGTGAACGTCTGACATGACTCACATCAGTCACACTGGCTACCCCTTCCCTGAGAGTCGGCTGCATTGGCCTTTTTGACCTGGAAGCTTCTGCAGTTCTCCTTGTAGATGTCTGTGCTGATGTATATTTGCATTGATGAAGGGAAGGTTGAAGCAATGAGCTTTGGTGATTTGCTTTTAATAGTTTACCATTTCCTATGCAAAGAGGCTTTGGCTGTGAGACAGAAAGCTCCACTTGCTTCAAAAACAGAGTGTGTTCAGCCACTGACCTCACCCTCTGATTTTCAGAGGATGTTTGAAGATAAGGTCCAAGACCATCAACTCGACTCTGCATTCTCTGGGAAGAATAGGATGTATTTGCTGTGTGCTGTAGCTGCTGAGGAGTTACCTTTGGAAACTCTGTCAAGCTAAAGGACAGCGGTTTCATTTTCCCATCCAGATTCCTCCCAGGAGAAAATGTGCAACAAGAGGTGCTAGCATTGTTTGCAGATGTTTAGTAAGAGCATAGGTGAGAAGCACTCTAGAAACTAGGGACTGAGTTTGATAAATTGATGAAAAGCATCCAGTCAAGCAGGAGCCTGTTTTCAGTAATTTTGTGAGACTTTTCTCAGTCTTTTAATTTTTACTGAGATAAAGGTGAGTGCGTCGTGGCTGTAAACTCTTCAAAGTGCTTCTTTTTGCCCACCACCATCACCTGTGCCTTTCCTGGCTCTGCACAGCTGTTGTCTTCTCTGTCTTTCTCAGTTGTGGATATGTGGTTTTGTGATGGGGGAGGGAGGGATGTGCAAAGCTGTTCGTCGCCTCTGTGTCTGTGACATTAAGCTTATGCTGTCTTACCAGGTACCCTGGTGGTTGCATATAGGTGTATCTAAATAGTTAGAAAGACCTGATCCCTTCTGAACTTGGCAAGAAAATTGTTCAGAGGTGGATGTGTATTCTCCTACTGCTACTGTTTTTGAGTGCATCCCTGCAGGCAAGACTCAAAACCGGTTTGTACGTTTCTCGGAAACTTTGTCATCTCTCTCAAGCAGGATTGCCATCAACAGTAGTAATGAGTGTAGAGAGATCAAGGAAGATGAGGATGGACGTCTGATGTTGTCTGCCTGCTGTCCCGCAGCACAGCTAAATGATTCTATCCCATGTTTGAAAAAGACTTAGCCCAAATTCCTGACTGGCCCTTTAGATACAAGCATCATGACAATTAAACAAGTAGAAAATGAAGTATCACCACCTGCATAGCCTGAGTATGAAGATGTAGGGTAGCTCTGTCTTGCATGCAACTGGAACAGTCTTTCCCACTAGTTTTTGGAAGCATTCATTACTTAATGTGCTTGCTGCTGGGAACACGCTGCCAGTCTGGGAGGACGTGCAGGCCCCAGCAAGCTAACAGCGTGCTGTCAGCAGCAGCGCAAAGCATCCAGGGTGCGTTGTAGCTAACAGGGCCCAACCGGGGAGGATCTGTAGGCCCCGCTCTTTCTGCCTTGCTCTTTTTGAGCCAGAACAGGATTTGACTCTTTTGACTTTGATTCTGCAGCTACAGGAGCTCATGTCATGTCCTCGGACCTTTCAGGGGAGCTCCGGAAGCATGTAACTGTTGACATCAGTATTTGGCCAACTCTCTTTTTTCCAGGTGCGTCTTCCTGCTTACAAAGGTTGAATTTTAAGGTACATTCCTACATGGTGAGAATGTTCTCTCTCCTGATTATATCTTTTCTAAAAGGGCATTTCTTTACCCTGTTGGTTTTTTTTTTTTTTTTGGTCATTACGTATGCTTAATTCCTGCTCAGTCAGCAGTACACAAGATGATTCATGTTCCCAAATTCACTTGACACTGAAATTCGAAATCTGTTGCCCTTTCAGAGAGGGAATATATTATAAACTGTGGCTTTACATATTGGAGAACAGGGGTGAATAAAAAATAAACGTAGGAGAATTGTAAATTCCTTCTATATGCTTCCTAACACTTGTGGTCAGAGACTGTAATAAACAATAAGAGGTAAGGTTCATTATTCTAATTGGTTTGTGATAAGAATGCATTCTTCTGTTGGTATAAATAGACATAGCTGGTATTGCAACAACACGGATTTATGGCAGCTGAGAATGTGGCCTCAATTTGAATGCTGTGCTTTCTTCTCTTTGCATGCTTTTGGAAACAAAAGTGTTTTCTTGGATTAGAAGTGGCTGTGGCTTTGAAAGCCACTGAATTGCTTCAGTTTCAGTGGAAGTCACTAGAATTTTAACCTATTGTGAGGTTCAGGCTCATGATAGTATTTAGGCTTGTGCAGCAGCTCAATGCTTTGAACAGACCTCAGATGAATGCACGGATCCTGAGATGTATGCTTTCCAAAACTGGGGCTAATTCATGCCCCTCCTTCAAATCTCATTCGGGATCAGATATTAAATAGTGCAGAAAAAAAATCTCATTCCAGCAATTCCCATCCAGTCAAAAAAATCCAACTGTTTAATGACACTGGGGGGCTTTGCTGTTATTGCAGGAGCCAAAGGCAAGCAGGATGCAGACTGAGTTATCACTGTTAGTACCAAACTTGAAGGTGCTTTATCAGATTATGAATGAGGTGAATGATAAACTATGGTTGAGAAGCTGGCTTTATGGCCTGCTTAATAAGAAGAATTCCCAGATCACTTTCTCCTCATCTGTCAGAGTTAAGTTTTTCACTCTTAGAATAGACTATTTATAATTGATGTTTCAGTGGAGGTGGGGGTAGAGGTCCATTACTGTACACCTTTTTTTAGGAGAAAGAAATAGTCCTAAAAGCAGGCAGTATATTTTTACATTATGGATTAGGTAATATAGTAAAAATAAACTGTACAGTAAAGGTAGGGACTAAATTGAGTAGTAAATTCTTCCTACAAGGTGCCTTCCTCCTTCCCTTGTAAATTAGTTGATTTCCTGCATTTGACATGTCAGTTACCATTCCCACTTCCACCTTGCATTAAGAATCAAAGTGAAAAGCATCAGCTGTGGCACTCTGTCATTTAGTGTTTCCAGTGGAGATAATTTAAGTATAACACAGTGACATTGAATATTGATAGAAAAATGACAGGCTGTGATTAAGGTTTTGTGCTGGATAAAATAAATGGCTGTAGGATTGAAGAGAAAACAACAAAAATGTTGTTCAGGATTGTATGGTATCTTGCTTTTTAATAACCCTAATCAAGTTTCCATTATTGGTTTTAAGCAATAGAAAAGTTGTTCTTCCTCCTTATTTTGAACAGGCCTTTCAGAAAAGGAAGAGAAGTCATAAAACATATATACATTTCACATAAAATATCAGCATAGGACAGAATTAACACCTTATATCAGTTTCTTCTTCTGTGGACAAGGGAAAGAGGTCGTGATTCATAGCAGATTATTTTTAGATTTCAGTTTAGATTGTGATTCTTCAGTATAACAGAAGCAGTAGGTAATGTTTTTTTTCTGAGTGGAAAAATTTGTGAATAATGACTGTAGTTGATAAGCTTATTTTTTTTAAAAAACATGGCAGAAGTATTGTCAGACATTTAAGTTTTTCTGTTTACTGAGATCACTGTGAGGGGCTGCATATTTTAACATGAATATTACATTTCTTTGTTGTTTTTAACTGCTTTCTATGAAAAAATTTTAATGTCTTAATGGGAAAGAAAATTTTAAGAAGTGTTTTATGAAGTCAGTTCAAATTATTAGCTTTTCAAAGGCCTGAGAGAACTCCGGAAGGATCTTAGAATCCATCCACGTCATAATAGAATGCATTTATCCATGTTTTCTTAATTATACATTTTATAGAATTAGTGGTGTTAACCTCATTATATATATGTGAAAAATGCCAAAAAGTGATTTAAAATATTAATGTGAAAATGCTACAACTCTTCATGTGATACATATTTTGACACACTGCGTATAATTTGGATTTTCTTTGGCAGTGGTAGGGGAGTGGAATTTATGGGAGAGAATACAACTTAAGTTTCTTCATCACTTTGTTAAAGGGCAGTTATTAGTGTAAAACATAATGCATCATTAAGTCAAAGTCTATAGAATAAAGCAGAATTCTGGAAGATGATCAGAAACGCAGGTGCAGCTTGCAGATAGTCCAGGGCAGTGGTTCACTTGCAGCCCTCCCTCCTAATGCACAGTTTGTCTTGCTTTCTACCCTAAAGGTTTTATTTTCAATAATGTGCATCTCAGCTGCTGGTAAAAGTCATTCTGCTACAAATACAGCATTGGAAATTGCCTACACTCACAGCTCCCCGTTGTTTACTATTCTTTGGCAATTTAGTATGCACTTTTGAAAACTCTGTACCTAATTTTTTATCACTGTGAAATATACAATAGACATGATACATTGATTTTGACCTCAGGGTCACTACCATTGCATTAAAAGGAAGGTAGTTGTATGAGTCGAAAAGGCTTATTTCCTTTATATGTGTACCTTTTCACATGCATACATATATCTTCACATCCTTGCATATTATAAAGTTCTTTGCGCAAAGATAAATCAATTAAAATTGTTTACACATAGAACATAATAGGTATAAATGTAAGTTGTGTAATTTAGATCTTATCAGCTAGTTCATTCTGTAGTGCAGCATACAATTATTTTGTGCATGGTCTTTCACAGAATTTTTGTCTCAAGACGCTATCTGGAGCTACCACAAGTAATAAAATGGCGGCATTAAGTGCTACACAACAGCAAAGGGAGGGAGAAAGTAGAGGCAGGGAAGATGAGAGTGAAGTTTTCATCTGGAAGGAATGTGAAGACCTGTGGAGGTTGTCCCTGCCAGACAGACCTACAGAAAGTAACGCTGTCTGTGGAGTGAAAGCTCAGACAAGAGCTAAGAGGAACGTGAAAGAAGCAAGGTCCATGAAGCAGGCAACAGCAACCTGAAGGGGTTTGTGTAGCATTTGAGTTAGGTGTGGTCCTGCGTGGCATTTTTCCTTCCAAAGTGGTTTTGTTACGCCTCAGTTCCATTCTGTGTTTCTTATACTGGGCCTAGGGTGCCTGCAGTTTTGTATATCTCAGACTGGGGTTTCTAACAGCACCATCAGTGAGGCAGTAAACTGGCCAATAGGAAACACGTGAGGCCAGAGTATACCATAAAAGTGGGATACTTTTCTCCATTCCCCTAATACGTAAGAATTAGGTGTCTGCTTGTAGTTGGGGTTCTCCACTAGGACTCTTCTGGAATCTAGGGGATGTGGGCAAGGAGAGAATTGAACTGTTGCTCTTCTTGCTCACCAAGCCAGGAACAGATAGCTCTTAACCCCAGCATAAGTTAAAAGAATGTGGTGTTGGTGTTCCGTAGCAATATTGTAGGGGTTAGATCACTCAACAAGGATGGAGGAGACCTCCTTCCACGTACTCTGCCCGCTGCATCTCCTGGTACACTCCTCCCTACTACATCCCTGAATAGAGGAGAGAAGAATGCCATAACCAACCTGAAGAAGGCTGGTCTGGGGGTGGGGGCTCTTCTTACCTCTCTCTTCAGATCTATTCCTCTGCACGTTTGCCTTTGCTTCTGGGATGCTGTAGAAAGCAGAGCCACTGCTATCATCCATTCTTCCAGCTGCAAAAAGCAGCATCCATGTCTCTGTGCTGCACTATGATGTCCTGTCTTGGTGCACTGGATGTCTTTTGAGTAGGATTGTTGTGCAGAGAACATGTCTGTGGCTCATAAGGTTTAGATGTTAGAAAAGTCATCCCAGAGCATAATTTTTAGGTGTTACAAATGTAGGAGTCTAGAAGTTAGATTGGGATTCTGAGGACTGATTTCTTGGGTTGTGTGGTTCTGTGTGGTCCAGAGCATTCTCCAGTAGGTCATTAAACTTTACTTTTAAAGAGAGTCACCTACTTGTTATTTTCTTCAAACTACTTTCTGTAAAATACTATGTTGGATAGTCTGCTAGATATTATTGTATGTTTTATAAGGGAGAAGCATACTGCAAGCTTCAGACTTTGCCAAGGAGTTCTAGTTAGTCTCTAAGGTAGGAGTTAAACTGGGTTATCATCTGACAGGGGAGAATGGAGTCTCCTAACCTCTTGGGAGTGAGTCTTGTTTGTACATGGAGAAATGTAATAATAGCGCTGAACAGCAAATAAGTGTTGTCACTGAGCTTTGAAATAAGGGAGTAGGAAAAATAAGTCTCGCACACTGGGGGAGAAACACATGATCAAAACAATACAAAGTGAATTCATGAGATTTTCAGCTCCTGAGGAGATTGCAGAGAAGAGACACAATGCAAGGAATTGAATTGTGAAATTGAGATTCTATGACTGGTGTGTATAGAAGGGGTTTATAGGATTAGAGAAAGTTGCAGGAAGAAAAAAACAGAGTTTTTTTTAGTTCAGATGCTTAGAAAAGGTGATTTTCTAGTGTGCAGGCAAGGGGAAAAAAAAGTTTCGCTTTTCAGATGGAGTCCAGGTTTTCTTTCTCCCTTTTCCTGACCCTTTTTTCATCACACTTTTATGTTCATCAGGTGCGAGTTGCAATCTGATGAGCGCTAGCTGTACCTTCTCCCTTATCAGACTGCTGTTGAACACCAGCCAGATAGGGAAAACGAGGTTATGTCCCTCCCTCTCCCTAGAGCCTCATGTGACTGACTGATAAGAACATTGTAGTCCTTGGTTTGTTCAACAGTTTGGTTGTAGGCACCTTAAAATATAACAGCTAACATTAAAGATCAAGAATAGATCAGGATGGAAACCTTTTTTGTAAAGGAGAAAAGTGAAATATATTCTTGAAGTTGTAAATACTTGCTAAATATAAGTAGAGCTGTTAATGCATGACTGAATTAATACGATAAACCAAGTCAGAGGGGTGGGTTTCTGCAAAGAGTAAAGCAATATGGTTTTCTTCTTCTAGTCTCCTGTCAATTAAATATTATTGCTCCATACTTTCTTTCCTTCGCTTGCCTCCTTTGTCCATTGCATGGCTGTTGCCTTAAGAAATGGCAGCAAAGACATAAAATGTAGAGTAAGAAGAGCTAGTTCTTTCCCTGTGGTGCAAAATACAAATAGAAGTAAGTGACCAAAATACAGAGAAACTTTCCCTAGTTTGTACAGTAGATCAACAAAGGAGGGGAATATAAAGTCTTTTGATTCTCATTGCCATTTTCTGTAAGCCTCACAACTTTCCAATCGTTTTAACTGTCAGAGTGAAAATCCCTTTTGTTTTTGCCAGACTATTTTTGTTGCACTTCATTTGCTGTCTTGTCAGAGAAAACTACCTTTAGTGTCAGTGAATGCAGTGTGTGAAAAAATGTGCCCAGTACTGGAAAAAGGTAAGTACGTGTCTTCCTGAATCTGTACCTTAGTGTGGCTCACCTGTTAGAAGGAAGTTGTCTGGAGTATTTTTTCTCAATCTCCCCTTGTATGTTAGCTTTTGTTTATGCAGTTTCCAAGTAGATGTCTTACTATGTAGCCTTTTATCTTCAGTCTCACTCTCAGTGGCTTCTTACAGGGATTTCCCTTTGCTGTCCTTAAAATAAGCAATATCTTGTATCAACACACAGTCTTGACCTCAGAATGTTATAAACCACTTTTAACAATTCACTCACCACCAAGGGGCATTCCTCAAAACAAGAGATGGTGAGATTTATAAGTAATGACATCTCCCCGTGTTGATTCTGATTTGCTTTCCAGGAGGTTTTGGGGGACATTTTTTGTTGTGTGTGTATGTGTGATTTGTTGTTGTTGTTTGTTTGTTTTTAATAAGGTTTAATATAAAGTCTTTTGGCTATTTTTACATGTGCATGTTTTCATTTAGGCTGTAGTGTTCCAGAACTGAATGTGCCTTTTGTATGTCTGCAGAGCCTTCAATAGGAAAGTCGTGTTCTCAGAGTTCCAGTTAGCACTATAAATAGCGTTAGAATAATGTTGTGCTGAGAGCCACATAAAGAGCCCCCATTGGTATCTCTGGGAATCTTGTGGAAAGACTGAGGAGCAAAGTTCTTTGGATTTCAAGGAAGAAAGAGAGGATCCTTGCTGGATATGACTCTCAACATGATTTTCACACATTGTTGCATGTGGATTGAAGGTACCCTCTGTATTCCTGCACCCCCTCATCTGTATTGTTGTTCTGTAGAAAACTGCTTGTGGCTACCACTTCCTACTTGAGACTTTGTAAAGGCATCTGCAACTATAATTTCAACTGCCACTTTAGGAAGAGAACTTGCAGATAAGCCTCTCTGTTCCACATTCATTTCCTCCTGTATATACACAGCTCTCTTTCTCTGGCAGCTCTTTCATCATCATCAACTTGACCTAATCCAGAATTCTCCGTCCTGCTTCCATTTGTGTTGCTGTGGATGTCTCAGCCATTCTTCAAGTCAACCTAGACCTGCTCGTGTGGATTCTTTTTGCATAGTATCCTGGAGATAAGACCTGTCCAAGCTATACATCCAGTTGAAAAATGACTTGGATTGCATCTCAGTTACTTCAACACGCATTTTTCTGACATCAACTTGACAAAAGCAGTCTTGCCCTACCCTCAACCAGTCAGAATGCTGTTGCTACTGCAATGACTGTTCTCTCTCTCTCTCTCCCTCTCTGCCTCCCTCCCCTCTTTCTAAATTCTGTGTTTCTGATCATTTCACTTTGGTTTTCTCCATTGGTTCCCTCTGTTCTGTTACATTAAACATAACTGCTAGCTTTCAATGTCAAGGCTGTTCACAATCTTTTCCCACCTATTCAGTCTTTTTTTTTTATATGGTATCAAAAGACTGACTTCTATCTAAAGATGTTAAATGACACCGGTATCCATCGCTTGCCCATTATGTTTTTATAGTAGCATGTTTGGCCTTTCCTGCATGATTCCTGTTTGGAGGGATGGAGATCTTAGATAACCACAGACCTGTTTCATTGGCCTCCTGCAAATCATTAGAATTCTCATTCACAGTGATACTGCAGTGTGCTTGATGGTGATTAGACTAATTACTTGCTGATGTATCTAGTTAAACTGTTGTACTGTAACTAATGTGCTATATTCAGTCCACTGTTGTCTCAGTGTTTCTTGAACATCCCTGTCTGTATCTGGCTCTTTGTAATCTGGCTGATATTTGTACAAAACCTGGGACTCGTGAGCCCTCTGGTACTTGGAAATTCAGAATCATTGGGTGATTAAGGTATGCTTTGTTGTTGCTGGGTCTATATAAGTGGCTGATGGATCGTAATGTGTTGTGGATTCCAGCAAATTGTTTTTCCCACCTCCATTGAATGTGCCACATATTACACTTTGTTAGTAATGTACAGGCAGGCATATAACATCTAGAGATTAATACATCATGTAGTATTTATAAATATAGGAAAAATATAAAATCTGTCCCAATCTTGATCCATCATTTTCTGAAAAGTTGCATACCTGAGAAACTTACTGTGTTCAATATAGGCACCCACATACTTTCGGCTTCATAGAGACTGCAAATGCGCTTTTGCTGTGGATTAAACAGAAGTAAACAAACTCTGAAATTCAGTTGAGCTTACTTTTATACCTGTCATAAGATGTAAAGATTTTGCATGTTGGGGACCACATAATTTTTAATGATTATTTGGTCTCTGTTTCTGTGTCAGCTATTTGCAGCTTTCAAATAATTTTCACTGTAAAAGTGTGTTTGAAAAATGCTTCTAAACACTGAATTTCAAAATAAAGACTAAAAGATGCTGAGTCCTTGGGCTTAGGTAGGCCTGGAATGTCTAAGTGTATATACATTTACTGATTTCAGTTGAAAAGTTCAGTGTAACATTGTTTAACATGCTTATCAATTTTACTGATACAATGATAAAACAAAGATGTACATTCAGTAATTGCTGATTACTAAAATGGGAGTAAGGCATAACCAAAAGCCTGTTGACCAAAGAGCTGAGTCATGGATGAATAACTGCAGCCCAGGCACCATTACCCTATGCTTTTATATATGCTGTTTGTCTTCTCCATTGTACCATATATATCATTATCTCTGTACCAGTTTTGTCAATAGAACTCTTCATTAAAAGCCAAAACAAGCTATCCACTGGAAATTATCGTGCAAGTCTGTAGAGTGCGTTGAGTCTTTTGTAATATGTCATATATAGCTGCAAACTTTTGCAAAAAGCAAGTAAATGGGCTTATGTATGTCTGCAGGGAAATGTTTTGACTGTGTAATCATGATGGTGTGACTGACAAGTACAGAAACAGTGGGGGTTATTTGATGTTTCTGGCTTGGTAAGTAAAATGCTACCTAGATGGAACTTAGAATTGTGATTCAGTGAAGATTTTTTCCCTTCCTAATTAGTGACACTCTGAACTCCTTGGGGGAGACCAATTTGTGGACCTCATGCTGCATCCTGCCTTCAGTAACCACTGATACAGACTCTAAGCTCAGGTCAAGTACCTCAGCTTCTGGAGCCCAGTTTTTCTTGTAGTCTCAAAATACTACTTTGTGAATTTTACAGCTTGGCTTCTTGTGTTTGTAGAGTTTTAAAATGTGCCTTTGTTAGATTAATGAATTCATTGTAAGCAGTGCAGCTCCTTTATCCTTCACTCAGAATAAAAGATAAGCTAGTATTTAATTTGGTCAGAAAAGTTAAAATGGAATAGTTATTTTCCTTATTTTAATCACTTATAATTGCCTACTATTATATAGAAAATGATATACTTTGAAAAGCACTGAGAGAAAGTGTTGTGGTTATTAGATATTAGTATTCAAATCTGTCTAGAAGTGTGTATTGCAATGGGAATCAGCACTTCTGAGTCCTATTCCAGACTCTGCCAGGGATCTGCTATGTGTTAGCAAGCAACCTAATCCTTTGGTTCCTTACAGACAAGATGTGTTAAATGGAGATGTGACCACATCTCTTAAGAGCAGTGCGATGTTAGTATTCTGCATCTTGTTCTGAAAAACTGGCTATGTCTAGAATTCCCATTTACTTCAGATGAAAATATCTACTTGGATAGATCTCAGGACTAGTATTTGTAACATACATGGACATCTCAGAGAGATGATCAATGGATTGAAAGTATGAAGAAGTTTGGTATATTGAAATTCCTAATAATTTGTTTTGCTTTAATGGGATAATAAAATTAAAACAAAACAAAACAAAATAAAACAACAACAAAAAAAAAAGCAAAGCACTTTAGAGAGAGAGATAAGGACAACATTCAAAAGTAGAAGACTGAAGGAAAGGAGAGTGTTACCAGCTTAATCTAATTTGATTCACCAGAGTCAAAGCATGCACTTTTCAGTGTAACGAGAAAATTAGAAGTCATTGTTGTATTTTCCAAAAACCAGAGCTGATTTAGTGCAGTGAATAGTGTGATTGCTAATACAATGTCTTCTGCAAGAAATTAAGGAAAACCACGACTGCTTTCAGGCTGACATTCATATACCTGATAGAATGAAGAAAGTGCTGGTTGTGATCGCAAGATTTCTGGACTTGAATCAGGTCAGGAGAAGGTCACATATAGCCAGTGTATGCTGTACAGTTGGAAAAAAAAAAAACACAAAGATTTTTTTTAAATGATATCTACACTGTAATAGGGCCATCATATTACTGCTTTTCAGTTTGAAATAGCTTGTGTTATCTCTGTGGAAGTATTTGAGTTGCTGTTGTTTTTCTGTTATTTTTATTTTCCTTTCTAATCACAAGTGGTCACCTCAAAGTTACTTGAAATAGCAACTATTCTCCCTGAACAGCAGTTTTATTTTCTTTTGGCTTTTATTTCAGCTGCGGGAGCCAGCTGCTCCAAAGAGTGTGGGAAGCTGACTTGGAGGCCTGTCAGCTGTTGATCCGAGGGTTTCAACTGAAAGAAACCATTTGCTGTGGTTTTGAGGAAGAGGAGAACCAAATGCATGAGCTGGAGATGACTGCTGATGGCCCTTCTGATTCTGAAAAAAGAAAAGAAGGTCACTTTCCAAAGGGCACAGAGTGGGGCAGTGTTCCCTGCCCCAAGCACAATGAGCTGAAACAGGTACCTGAAATACTCTGCAGCTGGATTTGAACTGATACTGCTGTTTTTTTTATTTTGAGAGGAGGAGTTAAGTTTGGGTGATGGGTCAGCAGGGCAGGTTAAGAATGAGCTTAACATCTGGCCTCGTATATGGGACATGAATAAAATAGCTTACTAGCTTCTCGGAAGCCCTTTAACCTTTTTTCCTATAACCACCAGTCTTTTTAAAATGTGGAAATTATTCAGGCAGTGAATAATGAATGTGTACATCTGGATTTAAAGGAAGAACAATTCTCTTAAGATTCTTCAAGTATTTAACACAAATTATTAGCTGCTCCTCATGTCACTGACAAGTTTCACTCTGAGTTAGTTCTACTGACTAGTTAGCCTTGGATATGTGTTAGCTGAGGTGGGAGGGGGTAAGTTTTCCTTCCCCAGTGAAAATGTCAAAGGCTTCCTAGCTGGTAGGCTTCTAGCATATAGCAAATATTAAAAGGAGGAAAAAATCATGAGAGTTAAATGGTCTGAGAAATTTCTTTGAAGTTTTTGTGTTCTGCTCTGGAATGCCATCCTTGCTTAAATATTTACAACTACCTAAAAATCTTTTGACTGCACTGTCAAGGTAAAAAAGCTGTTGAAAAGCTTCATCACGCAACAGCAGCGCTGTGACAAAAAGACCCTCCAACAGGAGTTGTCAGTTTCACTACCTTGGAATTTGATTGACAAAAATTATAAGTGTGCTTAATCGCACATGCTGCTAGGAGCCATTGAACTATGCATTACATTGTAAGCTGATACCACATTTTGCATTTATACTGGCTGAGACTTAGCAGAAAGCCGGGTGTTACCTTACTGTAAAATCTCCTCTTGTTAGTAAAATTCTGTTTTTAAACTGGTCTACAACAGTACTTACAGCCTAGGAAAGGCTTTACAGACTGAATCCACATGGAGGGCGTTTTTGCTGGAAGTGGTCAGCTGTCGTTTTGATTTACTTTTTTTCTCTGTGAATTTTTTTTTCTCTCTCATCATATCCCTAATGAGTCGGCTGAAGTAATATGAGGAGCTCTGTTGGTCATGGAAAGCTGTGATTCCTTTTAAAAGTGCAGCTGGGAACTCTGGAGGGTCAGGGGCTTTGTGATTTTTTCTGTAGCACTCTTGAGATTTGTGCAGTAGATATCAACCATTTCATGTCTGCAAGCCCGGATCATTTCCCTGGAAAGTGGCATTGCTATCCCCTAGAATGACATACAGGCAACTGAAGTGAGGTGACTTTTGGTTCTGGAGAGAGGTGCAGGACTCAGAAGGCCGGGTTCCCCATATGTTTAGTGGAAGAGGAAAGCATATTTGCACTGCCTCCACTAAGCTTCTCCTCTTGAACTTTTTTTTTTTTTGATAATTTCTTCTCCATCTCTATCAAATACAGAGGGAATCTAGCTGCTCAAACTTTGTGGTGTAAATGCCTTTGCCTGCAATCTGGCCTGTCCAGGCATCCTGAATAAACACCACATTGAGAATATGCCAAAATCCATATAGAAGCTGATGCGCAAATACAAACATGAAAATACCTATCAGTGAAGGACCTGTGGAGGTATTCTTGCGTCTGTTCTCACAGTGCTCCTAGATCTGAGAAAACTGAAGGAAAGAAAGCAGCATTTTTATTAACATATGAACAGCCCTTCATTTTCCAGCTAGTAGAAGGGGTTGAGCAACACAGCAGTGTTTTATCACAGCTTACTTGACTAGCATTCCTCTGCTTCAGCACTGCCTGCGGCTTTGACCACTGAGGCTAAGTTATGCATCAGTGACAAATGCAACCCATTACAACCATAAAAAAAACAAAACCTGTAGACTGTTTTCTGGTTTTGGAATTAGGGCTGGTCAGTTGTTTTTACATTTTAAGGATCTGGGATTTTTTGCAAAAGTTTTATGCAAGCAAGTGCATCTTATGGTTTAGGTGGTAAAGGTGGTAGGTTCTCAGTAGGAGTGACAGGCAGTATCTAACCTTTTAGAGCAGAGCTAGCTATAGCATGATGTTCCCTAACATCTCCCAGCAAGTCATGAATATAAAAGCAAACAAGTGAACCTGACACGTTTCTTGCAAATCATGCTAATCTTTTTAATGCTTTGAAGTGAAGAAGATATTAAAAGAGAGAAAAAGTCTTGATTTGTAAATGGACTTTGTTGAAAGTTGTGTTTTCAGATTGGATGTTAGGAAAAGGTTCTTCACCGAGAGGGTGGTCGGGCACTGGAACAGGCTCCCCAGGGCAGTGGTCATGGCACCGAGCCTGCTGGAGCTCAGGAAGCGTTTGGACAACGCTCTCAGACATAGGGTCTGATTTTTGGGTGGTCCTGTGTGGAGCCAGGAGTTGCACTCCATGATCCTTGTGGGTCCCTTCCAGCTCAGGATAGTCTTTGGTTCTGTGAAAGGCACCACTTCTGCAGCATTTAAATGCTGTGTTATATGGTATTGTAATTTTTTAATTTAAAAATAGTTTTATGTTTGTGACAAAACAAAAAATAGTGGTGGTGTGGATTTTAGTGTCTACCTTGGCCATCTGTGTGACTTTCATGAAGAAAGTCTTACTGATGTCCATTAGTAGTTTTTATAGCCATTCATCAGCAAGTAGAGATACCTAATGGAAAAACATGTATTTATCAAAATACTTGGTATGATATTATTTAACAAGGCTGTGCCCTCCCTGTGAGAGGAATAGTTTGATGTGGTTACCATGTTATAGAAGGACCCTTCTCTTCAACTGTGTCATCTCTGTTCTCCATTAGGGAATTTCTAAAGAGAGAACTGTTGATCATTAAAGCAAAAGGAAAGAGTGGCATTCTTTGTATTTAGAGATTACTGAGTTGCTAGCTTTGAAACAGTACAGCAAAGGGTAATAATAGCATATATATATATACATACCTTTGAAGGTGCATTTCATTCCCAGGTAATACTTGACGGGGAAATGCTATAAATGAAGTGTTCCAGTTATTTATCATGTTATATATGGCTAAATGTTACTGAGAAGTGGATTTGTTTTTGCTGATGTTATTATAAATACAATTTTCTTACATATAATTATATCCTACTATATAGGTTTCATTAGAAAACAAAGAAACAAATAAGAAACACAAGAATAAGAAAAGCAGAATAGAAGAATGGAAATAACCCTCACTTAGATCCTCAGATACTGCTTTGCAGAAGGGCCATTTTTCATTTTTAATTAAATATCCTCACTAGATCATGAGATATGGTATGTTCTGATATAAAATATGCAAGGTACAAATTCTTTGAAAGTTCAGATATTTTACTGTCATGTGTGAGCACAGGTTTATTAACTGTCAACAGTTACTTTGTAGTCTTCATAACTGTGTTTTCTAAGACTGTACAGATTTCTTTTTTTTTTTGGTTTGTTTATGCAGTAGACTGTGGCATTCCCCAAATAATCCTGTATGTCAGGCTTGCTTTATAAAACTGACTGTTAACCAGGGAAGACAATCACATGCCTTGGCAGCTCAGCTTACTGAAACATCATTACTTATTTTTTTGGTCAAAATTAAATAAAGTGAAGCCAGCAAAAATCATCCCGAAACAATATGAGTTGCTTAAAAATTAAGATGCACCCCTCTCAACTACAGATAACTCATCAGAATATAGTATTTTAAAAAATGCTGAAGCAAAGTTATAGACAGTACTCCTAGTTTCAATTGTGTCAAAGTCAGCTTGTTGTCTGATGTAGTTAAAACAGATTCTTGAATTTTCATACAAGCAGGTACTCTCCAGGCAGTGGCTATCTTGCTGAAAATAAGGTGCCCTGCCAGTGCACTTCTAGTTAGTCTTCTGCCAACTAATTGGGCTTGATTTTTCTCCCAAGTCTCTGAGGAATTCAAGTCTTCATCCCAGAAATGATCCATACTTTTAAACTGACTGCAAGTGATATTGCCCAGGTTGCATGTGAGTGAGATGGAAGCTGCTATCCTTGTTAATATGTAGTTAGATACATATATATATGAGTGATTTCTAAACTGTGCAGTCACATTTCTTTTCTCCTCAGACATTAATGCTTGCTTGCTCCCCTCCTTATGAAATCTTGCTTTATTTTTGCTTGTTGATAATGTATGTGTAAGCAAAACCTTTTAATAACACTAGCAACACCAATGATAACTAATAAACATAGAGATGTGTGTGTGCTGGGACCTCCCTAATATCAAGTTACCTCAATGAACATGAGTACGTGTGCACCTGCAGGCCTGAGTTCCTGACCTATCCTTTTTTCTTCTTCTTCTTCTGCTATCTGGCATGCTGTGCAGTGTTCCCTCTTAATCACTATGAAGGAAAGAAACCCCTCCTAGATTTCAAGAGAATTGAGGTGATTAAAGTTACAAGGTAAAAACCAAAATTCAGTAGTGTTACCTTTTGTAAGTCAGCATTTTTGGTAGTTATCCCATCAGAATTCATTGTAGATCATTTCTCATTTTTTCATTGTGATTAAAGCAAGAAAAAGGGTAAGAGTAAGAGCTGTCTTTCTTTCCTCACCTCTGCATACTTTAGTTTTGCCATCTGGGAAGATGTTTAGGAATCTTTTCTAGAGCACTGGTGTTGGGAAGGTCATTGAAAGCATTCATTTGATTTTACTGTTTTTAAGATATTAAATGTTTTAAGTGATATTAAGTGGACAGTTGTGAAAAAATAATATTTAATGTGATGTCTGTCATTAAAAAGAAGTCATCACAGCGTATGACACAACATTTTTCAGAATTTAGCAGAAGCGAGCAACCAGAAAGCCTCAGTCAGCAGGCTGCAACTCATTACCTTGTATTGAGATAGCCTGTGATGCAGGAGGCAAATGTGCAAAGTGTAAAGGACAAAGCCTTTAGAAAGCTAAATAAACTGTGCTTTCATTTGAGTTTTAATTAAATGTTGTATTTGTAGAGCTTCAAAAGTAATTTGGAAACTTTAGATTTAATCATGTTTTTGAATGTCAGCATTAATCATCATTGAAAGTCAGTGTTTGAATGTTTTCTGTATTAATCCAAGCTGGAAAGGATTGCTGTAAAAACAGGAAACTGGCTTGTATACAATGGTCAGATCGTTGTTGTGCAGTCACGCACATTGCTATGCAGTAAGGTGCCCCTTAGCTGCAGGTGATACTGTTGTATCTGTTGGTAAACATGCTAACCCTTTAGATAAAGTAATATTATCTCAGTAAGTTTAATGCTTGCAAGTATGTTGCAGTAAAAATATAAGAAGAAAATTAATGTTGCAGGTAAAATAAGTCTAAACAACCTCTCTTCTGATAGGCTACTGAAATATCCAGTAATAATGATGATCTTATGGCAGAGTAATGATTTTATGCTTTGTTATACGTGTATATACATACCTGTGATACTAAGTATCGCCCTATCAAAGCAAAATCCCTATCTGTTTGTTTAATTATTATCAATATTGTTGTGTGATAAGTATTAATGATTTTCCAATAATGTTGACATGAACTGCTGCCAATCAATGAAAAACTGGCAAATTTCTTAGAGACTTTACAGATGAAGCAAGTTTTGAAAGAGGAACTATAGTTACCACATGTTACTAATAAAAACCATCAGTGGGGTCTCTTGCTTCTTGTGCCCAAAATCCCTTACAGGATTTGTGCCAGAAAATTTCTGCAGACTTTTGAATGGTGTATAGATCAGTATACAGATCAGTAGAGAAGTTTGTCTCAATCTATAGTTAGTCTTTCAGTTTTAGAGGCAGTGTTCCTTGTGGGTTTTAACAGGGAAGCCAAAAGTCAGGCTTTAATAAAATGTATTCAAATTTAGCTTTAAATATTGGGTGGCTGCCATGGCCCCATTATAAATACAATTGAAATGTTTCATATATGTGTAGCAAAATGATGTAACTGTTCAGCTTTTATAACTTTTTATGTGCTGTACTGTTTTTATAAGTTCCATTGAAATCTTAATGTTTATACAACATGTATCTACCATGTACTTAATAACTTATCTCTAACAGGTTGTGGAAGACATTCCATTTGGAGCAGAGGGTCATTTATCTGAGGTAAGTGTTTTCTAGGCAGTATAAAGTAGTGATGTTGTACAGACTTTTCTGGAGTTGAATTAGAACTAATGATACTTATTTTTATAGTATTACCTTCAGGTAAAAATTTGAGAGTATGCAAGCATTTAGAAAAACAACACAGGCAGAACTAGAGTGGGCCAATTCTTTTTTTCCGTTGAAGATAATGACAGAATTGCTGTGTATTTCAGATAGTTTATAGTTAAGTTGCACTTTGCCTAGTGCTTTTAATACAAATGAACAACAGAATGGATATGTTGGGGAAATGTAGGACCGATGATATTTAGCCAACCTCACTGTAGCACCATAAAAATGCTTAAGAATGAAACAAAATCATAATGTTTTACTTGGCTCCTTGTGTACCACTAAAAATACCTTTATAAATCCCTTTGCATTTATTTGAGAAGTATAAAAGCATACAGCAGTAGAATACATGTCAATAGGAATTTTATCTGAATAAAAATACTGGATGTTGTCATTTTATACAATTTTCATAAATAAAAAGATGTCAGAACCTAGTCTATATGTCTGAGCAAAGTCAAGGATAATTGAGTAGCATGAGATGCATTTCCTATGAGAGTAAGTGATGAGAAAAATCATAGGTTTAGGTAATATATGTGTAAGGAGATTCCTACTGGTTCAAGGAGCTGTACTGATTCAGTGCGGTCCATTTTTATATCAGTATGCCTTGGGTTGCAAGCTACATATTAAGGAAATTTAGTATCCATGCACTATGTCCAGCCAGCAAAGTAATTACATGGGTAACTAACCCCCAGTTCACCTCCCATAATAGCATACATACCACCTGACAAGTACAAGTGACAAGCACTTAGCCAAGCAAATTAAAAAAATAAAAATAAAAAAAAAAATAAAGTTGCAATTTGGAATAACTATTCATATGAGGCAGTTCTTTGGATTCCCACCAATGAATCCAAAGGCTGTGGAGCAGCTGGAATGCTCCAGGAAAGATAATCTACTGCAAGACCAAAGATTGTTGATCTTGTATACAAGGAGACTGTGACATGAGAACATGCCTAGGATGGACTGCTTAGCTTTGTGTGAATTGAGCATAAATAAAAATAGGAAGCCTTGAGAATGAAGGTGAACTTTGCAAAAAAATGGTCACCAGAAAATGCAAATAGCCTCTCTCAACTGTGAATTTTGTTGTGAATTAAAGCAAAACTGTGCAGGTGCTTACGTCCATGGATGACATGAAGTAGGAGTTGGTAGTCCCACAGGGTAAAGGTAGCAAAAAGCTCTGCTACCAAAAAGGCAAAATGAGTGTTGGTAGCGATAGATGCTAAGACTTCAAAATGTTTGCTTGAAACTAAAGATTGCATATGATCTGGACCAAAGCAGATGAGAGCTCTCCTGTGAGTTTCTGTGCAGCAGTGACCTGCACTGAAAGCCCAGACCGTGACTGAAGTAATTGTCCTTTTGCTTAACAGGAGATGTGCTCAGGGCATGAGAGTCGTGTGTGTGCTGGGCTTGTGAAAGTGCCAGAGCACCCAGGGATAGAGGGGTACTGCTGTGGAAGTCTTCAGTAAGAGCTTAATATCTTAGAGTCCTCATAGGCAGAGGAACTTTGCCCTTTTGAAGTTTTGAGGAGAAAAAAAAATGCATAAAGAAAATTGAGAGCAGCAATATAAATAAAGGAAATGGAAATGAGCTAGAAAGCCAGGCTCTACCACGCTGCCACAGCTGGATTGATGTAGACTTGTAGACAGCTCTCTAAAGGATCTATGAAACTGTCATCACCCTGTACCATGTCAAGGCTTTGCCTGAATGTTCCTTTGACACTCTGGTCCCTTAATCCTTGTCAGTCTCCCCATTGCCTGCAGGGGAGGACCCTGTTAGTCATTCCAGATTGTTGCATCTTAGTGACTCGGGAGCAGAGATGGAAGTGAACAATACTATGAACCACCTATAAATGATACCCAGCTAAGCTGACTCCTAGCACAGCAGGATGTGGACACTAAAACAATTTGGTGCTTTTGTTTCTTTTCCAAGTCCTGGCCCACTGTGAATTTTTATTTGCAAGTCAGTAAATAGCCTTATCCTCCCACAGCAGGAACTGGAATTGTCCCAGTTTAATTAAATGAGCCAGGGCAGTAGTCTGCACTGATTTTAGGAAGTCTGCACTCAGGGAAGATCTTGAGTCTACTAGAGATGAGAATGGGAAGACCACTGTCACACAGACTGCTGCAGGGTGCTGGAAGGCAATCGAAAGCTCTCTTACTGCATAGATGCTTTTCCAAGGACACTCCTCCATAGCTGTAATGAAAGATACATGAGGGGAAGAATTGCCAGCATCAGGCCGTAATATTGTTGAGTCATTTAACACTCCCATGTGTTGTATCCCTGCAGAGGAGGGAAGGGGATTGGTGCAAGCAAAGGGAATGTGGGAAAAGCATGTGATTGGGGGGTGGGGGGTGGGGGGGTAGTTCACAGTTGCAAAACAGCTGTCTGGAAAGCTTTGTGCCTGAGTCGTTGCGTATGAGAAACACAAGCATGTCGTAGTGCTGAAGTCTCATAAATACGCATAAACATGAACAGGCTGATGGAACAAGCTAGCAGTCTGTAAGTAGAAGGTGATAAGGGCAGAAGTAATTGGGAAACAACCTTGACCCTAGTTCTGCAAAAAGTCAGAGAGACACCTGCATTGAAAGAAAATCTCACCTGAAGAAAATCAGGGAAACAACAGGTAGGAGGAAGCAGCAGATGATCTTTGGTACCCTGCAGAAGACATCATGTTTCCAGTAAAACATCATGTTCTTTTGGTGCAGAAAAGAGCAAACACAGCTACAGGCTATGTATCTATGTCAAACTCTTCAGTGGCCCCTAAGAATTTTGAAAAGGAAAGGAAAAAATGTTGCTAATGATGAGCCTGGAAGAGTAGTGCACAGTGTAAGGGTGAAGCAGAAAGACCACAGTACACACTAAGTTACTGTAAGCAAAAGATGCAAACTGACAGAAGACTTCAGTGGTAAGCTATATGTAAGGGATAGCTGAAAGAAAGCATCGGTATGTCTTCTAATAAGAAAAGTAAATGAGAAAATAGTAAAAGGAGAGCAGAGTATAGAACTTTCTCTTTTCTTTATTTTCTTAGCTTATGGTCTTTCTAAAAGTAATAAACTGTGTCCATGTATGTAATGCTGTTAGTATTCACCACAAGGTAGCAAGAGAAGAACATAGTAAAGGGTCTGAAGGTAGGTGAGATGTACTCAAGTCGGGCTAGACTGATGAAATTCCTTCTGAAGTACATAGGAGCCAAGAAAAACAATCTTCAAACCATTAACAAGCTTCTCTGAGAACTCCTAAAGGAAGGTTGAAGTCCCAGGGGATCAGTAAAAGGCAGAATTGGTATTTGCCTTTAAAAAGGAGATAGGCCAGGAATCTATGTGCCAGTCAACATAATTTCAATTAGGATTAGAATTCCAAATGTTCTTGATAGATTGAAAGACTAGCCTGAAATCAATAAGATGGGATATGTTAAAAGACAGGTGCAAATTACATTTGGGGAAGGAAAAAAATTGTGTTTATGTATGGAGATAATAAAGCTAAGATGACGATACTGCAGAAGCAGAATCTAGGGTTGTAGTGGACTACAAACAGAGTGGGATTCATTACCTTGATCCTGTTGCAAAAAAAGGGCAAAAGTCATTTGCAGCCTCATTAATGGGAATGTCAGTTGTAAGAAATAATTACTGTGCTTAGCTGAGAATGTCAAAGCCTTCACAGGAATACGGCACTGGTCTGAGCATCTCTCTATGTGGAAGATAGGGACACACTGAAGAAAAGAAGAAAAGGAATAGAAACAAAATGTTTAGAAATCCTGGTCTGGTTGAAAGTCAAAGTTTTCCACCACACAGAAAATAATAGTAAAGAGGACAATGATTTATGTAAGGGTAAAATGAAATGAAATCATCTTAGTTTGTATCAAGGGAAGTTTGGATTAGGAAAAACTTGCTCACTGTAAGTTGAGCCCTGGAGCAAGCTCTGCCCTGACAACTAGAACCACAAAATCCCTGTCAGCTGCTAAGAGCTATACAGACAGGCATCAGTCGAGGGCAGTCACGGTGTGCTTGATCTCGCTACAAACCACAGAGCAGGCTTTCGTGGTCCCTTATTGCTTCCTGATCACTCTTACCATGATGCTAGGATGGTGGTGGTCGTAAGTAAGATGCGTTATTTTCAGAATAAGACATTAGGCCTGTTCTCAGTGGCCACTTTGCCCTCCTCATCTATGACACCTGCCCAGGACAGTGCACACAGGGCAGGAATTCTGGGATGCAGGGCAGAGGCAAACGCTTCCTTCAGCTGCAGTGTTAACGCTTTGTGGCTATGTAGCTCACAAGCTGAGGGCATGTGCATGTAGCCAGCATGCGACTGAAGCATCTGCTGAAGCAGGACAAGCATATGGACATTTGCATTTTGTTTCTAGAAATGATTTAAGAGATGCCCTGGCCTGACTTTCTGGAGATTCAAGTGCTCACAATTTCCATTAACTTCTGCTAGGGGTGAGGGCAAGCATGCAGCACTTCTACAAACAATAAGTCACTGTTCGAAGCCTTGTGCTATAACAAGAAATATCTGTCTGCAAGAGCAACTTTTTGTAGTTGTTACTTATATTGCTTTGAATGGTTTTAACTCTTATAGGAGAGAGAGAATTTAGTAAAGTGAAAAAAAAATCTGGCTGTGATGTTCTGCAGAAGGTCTTCTGAGTCTTTTATCTTCCATATTTCATTAGGGTTATGATATTGCTAGTTTGAAGTAAGGCAACTCCTACCAAGTTCCTGTGCAGAAAGAACAAATTTTAAGGATTTATCTGGGAAACCTGCTTCTCAGCACAACAGCCAGACTAATAGGGACTCTAATCCCTAATAGAGTTAATCTAGCTACTAGAATACTGATTCTTCTGTATAAAATTGCTGAACTGGATCCAAGAGAGCACAGAAGGTGTTTGCAAAAAGCTGACCAAACATTTTACTTGAGTAATACTGTGGAGGAGCTGTTGCTCATAGGTGACTAAAATGACGTGTAAAAGGGTAAAATGAAACGCAGAAGACTGAAGTGGAAGCCATTTCCTCTGCTCTTAATTCAGTGCACTGATGCTGCACAGCAGCAGGAACGTTGACTGTTCTTCATGTTTCTTGCATCTCTGGGACAGAATGAGAATTTATACTTTGCATGAGAAGGCAGAAGAATTTCTTCATTTACCACCAAAACAAATAACAAATCACACCTACATTTGTGCCATTTTCACCTACTTAAGGATTAAAAAAAAAAAAAAGCTACATCCCCTGTTCACAGAAAAATCCATAAAGCAAAATTGTATCTCAGCTCTTTCCTGACTGCTGCAGTCTCTCCTAGCTGCTTCCTAAAAGTGCTGTTAGTGCAGAAATAACCAAAGAAGTCCTAAGACTTACAGTAGCTTATAGCATTGACATAACCTACAAGCTTAGATGGGTTGTATTTTATTAATATGTTGAGCTGGAGGCAGAGTCCACTTTCCTCTCGGAGATGTTGTTGATCAGTGTAAAGTGCCACTTTCCAACCAGGAGCTGTTCTGAATAGTTTGTGTGTTACTGACAGCGGTTTCCCTGCCTACATAGACAAATGTCAAATAAAAATGTTACCAGTGACGTTAGTAGGCACAGAAGGCACGGAGAAGAATCTTTCCTATTTGCTTCTCTAGGTTATCATTCTTTTTTCATACAAGGGCCTGGGGGCAGGAGCTGTGGAATTGATTGAATATTTAGAATTCTTCCTGTATGTTTTTGAGAGCAGTATATGTTTTTGCCATCTCATGTATAGCTCTTGATCTTAAAGACAGAGCTGACTACACCACCACATCCTACCAATCCAAAATAAGAAAGGCCATATATACATGTTCTGTAAAATCACAGTCTGTATGAAGTCCCTCCTGCATTTTTCACGTGATGTCTGTGAGTGTGTTCTTGAGAGACAATGCTTGTCTAAACTGTGGAGGAACTTCTCATTTCAACTGAAAGGGCAGTTCTGTGTCATACAGGTGCAAAAATAGTTTATCCATACATTATTGTTGTTACATTAAAGCTGCAGAACACACATTAGGAGTTTAAGATTAATATAATGTAACACCTACCTTATGGAGATATTCTAGTTGCACTGCAGAACAGCCATAGCCATACAGTTATAATGAAAAGGGTTTCAAGTGTTCAAAGATCTAAGTCAGTTTGATCGGATTTTTACTTATTTAGATTTCCCTGCCTCTCCATATTGTTGGAACAATTCTTTGAGCACACAATTTTTCCTAGTACTCATTTTTCATTTATCTTAGTTTCGAAAGTAAACACGATTTCTGTTACATTTTTAGGCAATTCATTATGTACTCAAAATGTGATAAATCAGGAAGATTTACTATATTTTTTACATGTGAGATAAAACAGACATTTTTCTTTAAATGAAAATCTAAGTATTCAGTTGACAAAGGAATTAATGTGAATGGCTGTAAAAATTATAGAATCTTATTTCTGAGCATGTTTAGTGAAGCAATAAACTCCATGTCAGGGACTGCAGCAGGGTGGAAGCTACTAGCCAAAGCTTAGAACCCAAAATATGGGTTAAGACTGATGCAAAGCACCATGAGATGTCTTTGCTACAGAATGAGCGTTTACCTGAAGTCCTAGGGGCCTGGGGGCTTGTTCATGGGTTCCTTCCTTCCTTCCTAGGACCTTTCTTTAGTTGGCTGTAAAGTTTTATTTAAAAAGGAAAAGAAAATGTCAAACATGAGATCGGGTTAGGTAGCCGCATGTGGGTAAGTACAGTCATCCAGCTGCATTGCTACTGTGAATTTCAGGCTGTAGTTATATTTTATCTCAGATTTTTAGGATCTCAGCACCTTCGAACTAGGCCATACTTGCAACTTGGAGCCTCTTTTGCCAGCCATGTCTCTTAAGTGCTGTCTCTCCTTGCCGGTATCTCTTATCCCATCTGAAGTTCAGTGAGGGCGTGTCTCTAAAAGGCCCATTTTGCCCTGTATGTTCACTGGCACACTGACTAGGGAAAGGTTTTCCACGGTGGATGTTCACAGCAGGGCTGGACAAATGCAGACAATGCACTTATCGTTCAGATTAGTCGCTCAGTGAACTGCTTGTGTTTGCGTCTACTAGACAGGAAACACGGGGGCCATTTTAAAGGGGAGGAAATAGATCTCTTACAGCAACTGGTGGCAATGCTGATTTGTTCACCGATTATCTGGATAAACTGTCCTGCTGTCAGCAATATCCCCTTGATAAAAGGATAAATGGATCAGACAGAAGTATACAATATACTGATGTTGCAAGAGCTAGAGCCTGCTTTTTGTGTGTCTCTGTAAGATACCATTTCTTCAGGATCTGTACAAGACTAACTCATTTTGCCTAAGTATACAATGTGTAGAAAGAGTCTGATTGGAAAACTTCGTTTATGGCTTTTGTCTGTCAGAGCAGTACTGAAGAGTTTGTGCGTTAATTAAAAGCTGTTAAAAAATTAAATGTTCAATGATGATATGGCGCTGCATGTTTTTTGTCGTCTTTTTCTTGCGTTTGAGATGATGGTTATGTGAAGATCTGATTTTCTTATGAGTAATTAACTGCTATAGAAAAATCAGTGTTCAGAGGTTGAGCTTTCTCCAGAATGGTCATCACTTTAGATGTACTTTCGTAGTAGTAAATTTTACTTACAATTTGCTGACTCTCTTCTTTCGAGCATGAGACCTAAGTTCTTTTAGAAAAATGTCATCTGTTCTTGCATGCGTGTCATAGAATGATTCCCTAAAAGTTTTCTGTTGATATAGATTGCCTGGGTTATCCCACTCCTAAAAGCATATGAAGACCTGCTGGTGTATTGAATAACGATTTAGCAGCTGGATGGAAGACTTGTTCTTCATCTTCTGTCCTCAGTCTAGAGACAAGGAGATTCCTGGTTGATGTAGGGAGAATGTGTACCTTCTCCTCCCCTGTTCTTATTTTAAAAAGAGCGGGTCAATTTTACATCTATAAACTCCGTTGAATTCTGTTGTAGATTCTGATATTTGATAACAACTCTGAAGGTGGCCACTCAGGTCTTATGCACAGAGCCAGGGACTCAGCCAGCTGGTTCTCACATTGTGTTTCTCTGTCTCTGAGCTGTGGGCATTTGCAACATAACCTCTCTCCAGCTTGCTTGTCCAGGCTTTGAGCTGCAGCTCATTGCGTACCTGTGCGATCTGCTGAATAGCTGTGTCCGGCAGAAGACATAGGAAGGCAGAAAGGTCAAAGCTCCGTGCTGTAACAGAGGATGTACCAGCAAGCAGAGCTCTTCTGACATTTGACTCTACATATGCACTGCATGACACAACCAGTAAGGGCAGCACAAAATTGAAGTCTGGTAAATGTGTTTACCAAAAATCAGATTGTTTCAGATTGCCCATCACAATGGACAGCATTCCAACAATTATTAGCATGATTTCATTGACTGAAGGCTTGATTTCTCTCAAGCAACCACTGATGCTTGGTATTACAGTAACAGATCAGTGCAAAGAACTCCAAGTACTTTCTCAAAGAAGCAGAAATTTTCTGAGGTTTCTATATGGCCACATTGGTAGCTGGCTGTATAGATGAACACATATGCTAGGTCTAGAGAAAATCCAGTTGTCTGGATTCCAGCTGATGAATGATCCGGTTTTTTCAACATGGCTCCAGCAGGACTTCATCTTGTCGCCTGTGGTGGTTTTACCCAGCTAAACAGCCGACCTCCACCACAACTGCTCGCTCACTCCCCCTCCTCAAAGAAACAGGGGGAGAAAATATGATGGACAAGGGCTCAAGGGCTGAGATAAGGACAAGCAGGTTACTCACTAATTATCGTCACGGGCAAAACAGACTCAACATAGGGAGATTAATGTAATTTATTACTATCACTAGCGGACTAGAGCAGTGAGAAACTAAAAGCAAACTAAAAACACCTTCCCCCCATCCACCTCTTCTACCTCCTCCCCCCGAGCGGCGCAGGAGAACAGGGAATGGGGGTTGCGGTCAGCCCATATCGCTTCGTCTCTGCCGCTCCTTCATGGTCGCTCTCTGTTCCCCTGCTCCAACGTGGGGTCCCTCCCACGGGATGCCGTCCTTCCCAAATGGGTCCTGCGTGGGCTTTCCACCGGCTGCAGCTCTTCAAGAGCTGCTCCAATATGGGTCCGTACCACGGGGTCCATCCTTCAGGAGCAAACTGCTCCAGCATGGGTCCCCCACGGGTGGCAGCTCCCACCGGATCACCTGCTCCTGCGTGGGCTCCTCTCCACGGGCTACAGGTCCGGCCCGGAGCCTGCTCCTGCGGGGGCTCTCCATGGGCTGCAGCCTCCTTCAGGCCAGATCCACCTGCTCCTCCATGGTCTCCTCCACGGGCTGCAGCGTGGAGATCTGCTCCATGTGGTACCCCATGGGCTGCAGGGGGACAGCCTGCTCCACCATGGGCCTCACCACGGGCTGCAGGGGAACTTCTGCTCCGGCACCTGGAGCACCTCCTGCCCTCCTTCTTCACTGACCTTGGTGTCTGCAGGGCTGTTCCTCACTCCTCTCACTCCCAGCTGCTGTTGCGCAGCAGTTTTTTTCCCATTCTTAAATCTGCTCTCACAGAGGCGCAAACAACATCGCTCATTGGTTCAGGTCTGGCCAGCGGTGCGTCCCTTTTGGAGCCGGCTGGAGCTGGCTCTTATGTGACATGGGGCAGCTTCTGGAATCTTCTCACAGAAGCCACCCCGGTGGCCCCCCCTGCTACCAAACCTTTACCATGTAAACCCAATACATCTCCATAATCTTTTCTTTACAGATGCCCCGTCTTTCACCGTAGACTATGATGCCTCGGGGGAGAGGCTAGTCTCAGTGCTACACAAATTCGTTGTTTTTTTTTTCACCACTCAGTTATGCTGCTTACTTGAGTCATTGCTCAAAGAGGAAGTCAATATAAAATGTAAAAGATACAAATTATCCTTCTGCAGTATATCTGAAAGCAAACAAATCTATAGGATTGGACTTCATAATGGGTTTAGAATACTCAGTTTAAAATAGAAAAAGCCTTTGTCTATATAAAGTTCTAAGCAGACAACCATTATTTTTGAAAATTTTTACTTATTTCACCATAACATAGTAACAAAGTGTAGTTTCATCTTCTGTTCTCTAAGACTTTGATGTGTTTTCTCTGATCGGTTGAGCGAAGTCCCTAAGTATTCTAGCTAGATTTTTCCTCAAAAAGCAAGTACATTTTTGTGTTTATATGAAATGCCAAAAGTGATGCTTCTTGAAATGTTGAAATAGCCTAAATGTGTAAATCATATTTACAAAAACAACTTGAAATTTAAGAACCTAAATGGCATAGTCAGCATGAGCTTTCCCTCCCCTGCTGCGGTGAGACAACAGGAAAAAGGGAGAGCAGTTCAGCCTTCACACCCCTTTAATCCTCTGCTGAAAGTGAGATCATGACTTTTTTCTGCTGGGAAATAGACTGAGACCACAAGCACATTCCATTCCATATAAATCACCAAATTATTATATAGTAACAACTCTCTATCTCTTTAACTGGAAGTTGGTTACAGGCAGTATCTTAGCACTACAAAGCATTATATCCCCTCACTAATATTTTATTTTCCCCTTAATTTCCTGGAAATATTATGTAGAAAAGTACAGTCAGCAGCAAACATGCTTTCTTTTCTTTTTCAAATTCCTTTAGGAGTTCTTCATATTTTCTGCAGAGTTGGGAGAAAAATGTGAAGTAATAAGTGAGAAATTGGTGCATCTGGAAGATCAACTGCAAACTTCAGTCTGCAGAGTTGATGAAGGAGTTATTCATATCCTTTTTGATGTATCTATAGATATATATCAATCTGTGTAAGTATGTATGTGAAATACTTGCCTTTCAGATTCACATGGAGTACTAGTTCTTAATGTAGATTAAATATATTAGGACAGGAAGAATAGATTGTGTTGCTGAAGTGGGATTTTTTGTTGTAGCAAGTTTTCCTACAGTGCATTTTCACTGTGGTCTGATCCAGCTTTAATTGATTTAAACAGAAGTTAGTTTTTTGTAAATTGAAATTAGGCATTGAAATGCTTTTATTCTACTGTTAACAATCCTTTTGTTGGTAAAGCCCCTATAAGTGAATACCCAGTGCACCAAAAACTGCATGGATACAAGCATCCACAAACGTGCATTTCCCAGCAGCATGATTTAGTTAAATGCTGCCTCATTGACTCAGACCGCCTATACTATCACATGTAATTTGGCTTTTTTTTTTTTTTTTACCTTTTGAAAAAAATGACCAGCAGAGGCATCATATGGTATCCTATGCAATCTAATCTGCCTCTAACATTGCAGTGCAAGTGACCAGATGAGGTGTCTTATAAAGCACTTTTATCTCTTCCTGTACTTCATCTGTCATTCAGTATCTGATTGAAGATCACTTAACCTTTACAGAGGCAGTTTTTGGGTCTTCATCTGTGGAAATTTTTCAGAATTTAAGAGCACAGAGTATTTTTTCATTTATCACTTTCATAAAAAGCTTACCACAAAAGAGACTTTGTTCTTCTAAGAAAGGGAAAAGAGAATAAGAAGAACATGAGAGTACTTAGTTGGTTAGTTTTTAATGGAAAAGAGGTGGTAGACAAGTAGATAAGGAAGAAAGATGAATGCATTCAGGTTTGGAGAGATTAGCAGAGTTGCCCTTACAGACACCTGAAGGTGAGCTGAGGTGATAATGATTCTAAGAAGGATTCAGTTCCTCCCAAACTGAAGTGGACAGTCCTGCAGGAAAGAGTGTAGAGGTCCAGCACAAAACTAGAAAAGAGAATAAATAGAACATGTGGAAGTACTACCTTGTTTTAGGTAGCTGGGCATCTATTGCCAGCTATTGCAAAATTTGTTTTCTAGAAACCTAATTTCTTTAAAGGTATCAGCATGATAAGCTTTAAGAGAAAAAAAAAAAGGATGTTGGGGAGGGGTTGCATGGAGAGGAGAAATCCAGTCACTAATTTGCCAGAACTTCAAATCTTTCTTTTCTAAGCATTTCAATGTACAAAAAGATTGTTTTCTTGTATTTACCACAGGACAGTTTGCAATATTCAGTGGATTATATTTGCAGCATACATGCTCACTTGCAGTTTTGTTTCCCTCATCTGCTGTTTGTGAACGTTCTTTTCAGATCTACATGCATGCATGTGTCTTTCGAATGTGCAGAGCATCTATTTCCCTCCTCCCTTACGTATGTTTGCTTTCAAATGAACTTTACGCATTAACTCTAGTAGAACACTGAGGGTTGGATTTATGAGTTCTGTTCCCATCTTTGCAGTAGACTTAAGTTCGTATTCAGACCTGTTCACTAAGACAGATCTGATCATAGTTACTATTTGCTATGCAAAATGCAGTAAACCAAAAAACTACTTTTTTGATTCTTGAGGAAAATACACTGCAAGTATGTAAAATAGTACTTAGTTGTATTTTCTATGGACCATGTATATTTCTTTGTAGCTGCTGAAACTGGAAGAATAAGCTGAAAAGATAAAATCTAATCATTGGAAGTTGAGAAGAGTTGTAGATTAATCTCATTCTTAGCCACAGTTGTCTGATACAGATCTGATTTCCTGTATCGGTGAAATTCAGCTCACATTATCTAAATACAGAAATGCACACCCTGTGATATCCCAGTCCTTCTAGAAAGACCATCAGTTACAAAACAAGAAACCATATTTAAAACATAGGGGCATACAGAGAAGCAGTTCAGCAATTCAGCTACCACTCATTAACATTCAGTTGCTATTTCAGAGGTAGTCCACATCAAAGTGCATAAAATGCTACCATCTGGTACATGTAATCACTGTGCTGTACTTCAAAAAGGAATGAGAATAGCTACCACAGTGCTACAGACCTGTAGATTGTGGGTTTGTTTTGTTTTGTTTTTTTAATAAAAACTGCTGAGTGCCTAGAAAATAAACTTATACTCATTGGTAACACCTATATTGAAGGAATCAGCACTGAGATTGGTGCCAATAATTAGCCTCAGTAGAAGAATCAATGATTAATAGATGGGTTTATTGTTTGCACTGTGGTTTATTTGGTTTTAAATGAAATAACATTTTATCCTAAACGTTGGGCAATTATGCAGTCTTTGTTAAAAATCTGTAGAACTGTGTGAGTAGCATCTTTAAAGATCTGGAGTTGTAATGAAAGCAGGATACATTTTCAAACTCTTGTTTTTTTTGGTTATTTTTGCCCTTCTCCTCATCCCCCTAAAAACTGTCTTACGTATAAGTACTACAAACTCTATTAGGTCAAAAATCTGACTGGGGGCTGCGCAGATGTAGGTTAGTCCTGTTGTCTTATTATTAGAACACTTCTAAAGAGCCCACTGAGAAAAATAAATTCCTGATGCTCTCAAGCTATTTGCCAATGTTTAGTGTGTGTCATAGGTTTGATTAATAATTAAGTTTGTATTAGAAGAAAAATCCCAGATGTCATTGTTTTTCATTCTACATTTTGATGGCATAGAACACTTAAATCAACTGTGCTGCTAGTGGTAATTGCCAGCACGACCTGAACAAAGGAGAAATCCAGTGATATTTCTTGGTCCTGAGTATTTGCACAGACCCACTTGGGATTCTCATTTAATATTGAAGCATTTCACAGTAAACATTAAACTGTACTTTTGTATAAAAAGCATCAAAAAAGGGGGGG
>VXAL01009879.1:197864-290202 GCA_013399475.1 Chauna torquata
CCCAAAATTAAGCAAGTCTACAGTCATTAGATGGATCTGCTTTTTATCTCCTTATAAATCATGGACTCTGTCATGGTGTGAGATCAAACATCCTTCCTCAGAAGGATCCTGACAGATCTTCCTCAAGATTTTTTAAAGAGAGAGGAAGTCAAATAGGTGAAAAGTTTCAACCAAGACTATGTTAGAGCTGCAGCATTGTTGCAGAAAATAGATTGGGTTTGTGTGACACAGTTTCCAAGTACTTTGACTTACTGCTTGTGAGACATTGGAGAGATTTTACCATTTTTTCACTAGAAGATAGGACCAGAAAATGTTCCTTGTTGAAACTTGTTTTGGCTCCTGCCTTTGATATTTGCTCAGTATTTGCAGCACTGGATAGAGAATTTAAGCGTGGAGACATTTGCATGTGGACCCATGCGCAGCTAAATTTTTTTTCATTTTTAAAATGGTTGAATGGGGTTATCCAGACATAACCTCTGTATATGGATAGAGATTCCACGCTCAGTCTTATGTCATATATTTTGCCTAGCCATAAAGGCTTGTTCGACAGTTGCTGGTCTACAGGTGATTGTGGTGTTATTCATGAGTTGAACATGCTGTAGGTAAGACTATGCAGTCATCTTTCTTATTGCTCCATTTTTCCCTGTCTCCTTCATTTTCCTTCATCCTTCAAGATTTCTGAACCACTGGCAGTGAAATGTTTCAATTTTCCTTTTTCTTTATACCTGAAAGGAATTTTGTAATCTCTTGGGATATTACAAATAACACCATGTAGTCAGAGACTGCACATCAGAAGTAATTAAATTTCAGAGGCTTCATGGTGTTCATAAACTGAAGAATTTCTCTCTTTCCAGTCAGGTTTTCAGCAGAACCTCTTGATTAAATTGCAGAGTGGTGGACAGTCCAGGACCACTTATAAGAGAATAATAATGTTTCTTAGAGAAGCTGCAAGGCGTAATTAATTTGTCCTTGTACAGTGCTTTGAGATCCTAGGATAGGATAGGAGAAGTTTAGTGTGTGCTGCTGTTACTGATTATGAGTAGTCAGGGACAGAATCCCTTCACATTAGAGCTGTCCAGAAGTTAGAAGTGTGCATGAATACTGCTGGTGAATGAATTAAAAGTAAAACATCATAGTAAATGTATATAAATGCATAAAGATGAGATTTTGAGGAAGTGATAGCAGAATCAGAAGCAGCCAAAAGGCTTTTCAAAGCCGTAACTGTGATTGCCTGAAATAGTAGTGTTTTGTGTGGCTTTCCCATGGTTGTCTGTAGTCACAATTTTTCAAAAGTAGCAGCTCACTTTTTACAGTTGCATAACCTGAGGATGTCTTTTTTTTTTTTCTTGGCATTGCATTGACATTGGGGTTGGGTAAAACAACATTTCGTAATGGTTGGGCTCTGTGTAGGATAAAGCCTGTCCTTGGGCATTATCCTTCCTGTGCATTGTGTTATTGAAAGTGAGTTGTTTCAGTGTCGACCTGTTTCATTTCCCCTGAAGAAGCGCATTTCTGGTTTTCTCAGAAGTCCTGTTGATGACTTACTGCTAGAGATGAACTTATTTTCCCCTCCCTTAACCCATTTCAATTTGCCTTTCAGGGTCCTTGCCCTTCAGCTGTACCTGTACAGGAGGGAACATTGGCCTCATTGTGGCTGAAGAAGGGCCTTAGGTTTTGTTCACATAGACTTGGTTGTTGGTTTATATCTTCAGCAGGCTCTGACTTGGCTCACGCTCGCTTTGCTGTCCATGTTGTGTAAGCTAGGGAAGAGAGGATAAAGTTGTTTGTCTTACTGAGCTACGTCCAGTCCTTGCACTTGGATTCAGAGATGGATAGTCTCACTGACATAAGATTATCAGCAGAAAGGATGATCTGTTGATAGTACAAGCTGTGCTGGTTCCCAAGAGAGACTAGTCATCAGAACAGAAAGCTGCCCTGCCTAGGAAGACCAGCCGCTTGAAATCTTGTGCAGTTGCCACTGCCTCCTGTCTCCATGTATCCCTAGTCCTACCTGCTTCTGCTGGTGTCTGCTCACTGCTGCACCCCCTCACAGTCCGGTTACCATCGCAGTTCCTTCCCTCTGTCATTTTGGAGCTGGAGAAAGAGGGAAGAGGAAGGTCAGCACCTCTTAAGAGGCGGAGACATTAGCCATCTTAAGTGCCTGGCAGGAAACCTGAACTAGACAATGGTAAATAAGTAGGGCATAAACACTTTCCCTACTTTATACTAGAGAAAACTAATTTTGCTTCCTTACCTAGTCGTCGTCGTGTCCCCCCGCCCATAGCAATATTGCCTAGCTTGCTACAACCACACAAGCTCTGGTCACTTTGCTTGTGTCTCAGACTGCTGCTGTTGCCTTCATGTAGGGTCTGAGCCACCCAGATCTACGTCTCCGACTTAAAAATCCACCCTCCATCCAGCAGGAAACTAGTGGCTAGTGCTGCTACCTCCATGGTACAATTTCTTCATCTCCCTCCTTCCCATGAAAGCAGCATCCAAGCAGTAGCCCCCATCCCCTCCCCTTTTTTTTGAAGTGCTAAATAATGCTACTTAAGAACTTTGCCTGGATTTTTTTTGAAAGCAAGTGAGAGAAATATATTAATATTTAATCCAAACAATTTGGAAGAATTTGAAGCTACAATTGGATAGCCACAGCCATCTGGTGTGAGCAGCAGAACAACAATTTATTTAATAATTTGGAAAGGGAAAAGAGGCTGCCAATCACCTATAGATTTATTCCTTAATAAAGCTTGCACAGTCTCTGCAGAGGGAGATCCAGGTGGTGAAGGAGACACTCCAGACCGTGCTGGTGCAACTTCAGCCAGCCAGGGAGGCAGGAGAAGAAAAGGCTGAAGACTTCCTCTGTGACAGCTGGTGTCCAGGAAAACAAGACTTGAAGGAATAATGAGCAGAAAGAGCTGGTAGGATGACATTAATTCACAAAGGGCTGCTTTTAGTAACTGAATACTGTTTTACCAAGCCTCAGGGATCTCTTCTCTCCCTGCATAACTAATAACTAAATCAATTATGGAGAAACAGAGCCTGGAGGTCTATCATCAGAAGTATTCTACACAGCCTCACATGTTTTGGCACAGATTGGGAAACAGCTTTCAGAGCAGAGCATCCCCTGTAAATGTGTAGATTACAAATTGATACATTTCAAGCCAGTCTGCAAAGTTGCCTTTAATGTCAGTGAAATGTTCTCCTTGAAGACTCATAAACAGTATCTGTCTTCCTTACTCATGGATTTTTTTTTTTTTCCCTGATTTAGAAATGTAGTGTTAAAGCTGGAACATATAGTATTTCTTGAAAAATAGCTGTAAGAATACAAGATTTTTTTTTTTCCTTTGGCTTTAGCAGCTCTCTTACACTGAATGTATTTGCACATTCCTGCCAACAATTAAATCAATAGGATGAAATTCAAGCTAACCAAGTTCTTTTAAATGAAATTTGGAGCTGGTTTACTCAGTGGTGTTGTCAGTAGAGGTAACTAACAGCAGCCGCTACAGCAGTAGTTTAACTGCTTTCATTTAAGTGTTAATATAAACTTGTTTTAGTATTACAGGGGTTGTAAAGCACAAAAAAAAAATTACTATGTTGGTGATTTGTGCTCCTTATATTTAAGTATTGTATGAAAACAAGTCCTTTAAGCCTCCTTGTAAAGTTTATTATTACTGTTACATTACTTTGATCTTCCTTACAAACTTCAGCAGGAATGCAGATTTTTTTTTGTGATAGACACGTATGTATATATACATACTTAAACATGTATTTTTAATAGGAAAGAAAAGCAATGTTCCATTAAAGTCAACTAATACAAATGACATACATTTAAGTCATTGTTCAAAACAGTTAATAGCTTTAGGAATTCATGGTGTACTCTTACTTGGATACCAGAATGTTTCTGATATCACAAAGTTCTGGCATTTGTTACAGAGGGAGAATTCAAAAACAAAATCTCTCCGATTCATTTTTTTAAGCCAATAGATCAAGCAAATGTCTTGCAACTCATTACTGTACTTTTAAATACTATTTGTATTACATTTTTAGAATTACTTCATTTCTGCTACTTCAATTACCCATTTTATAGCCACTTTGTGAAGGTTTTTTTGCAAATTTTGAAGGTCATTGGACTACTAGCCCACTAAGATTGTGGTCATTTTCTTTTGTGTGTTTTAATACTAGTTGAAACTTCTACCTCAATGTTAAGTACATAGGGAGGAAAAAAAGTGCCAGGCAGCTGACACATGCAACAGGGTTATAATTGCATCGAGGAGTGTACAGTTGTCAAACCAGGGCAGCAGAGCTCAGGTGGTTCCCGTAGTTGTCAGATCCTCGGGATGGAATTACAGCCTTGTGATTCAGAACACGGTTGACTTTTATCACTGTATAATATATGAATCAGCATCTGTGTTGTGGTCAAGACTGTTGGATCTTTACCTGGCATGGATGCCAGCACTCTGTTCCCATCCCCAGTCTCAGATGGAGGTCTCTTGCTGCTCTGCTGCTGCTGTGCTAGGTCTGTTTCTCCAGCTTTGCTGGACTGTTCCTGTTTGATACCCACCTTCCAGTGGTAGATTTGGCACTTTCTGAAATCGACAAGAGCAGGTGGCAGCCTGCAGTTTGCTGACATTCAGCCCATGAAAAGACTGGCCCACTTGGGAAACCCCGGCTGGGCACATGTCGCGTGGCTGCCTGGGGACAGCTGTCAGCCAGACAGCACTCATGGGAACCCACATGAGTTCAGGTAAGCAAAAAAGAAAGCACACTGACAAAAGAGAGCTGTCTTACAGCGGTATCCTAAAGACCAGTAGAAGCTGCTTGTGGGTTAACACCATAAATTTCCAGCAATGAACACTTATAGGACTACAAGCCTGCTGCAGGGACAGCCCAGAGATAAACAGCACACCAAGGAAGGCTGCACGACTCCCCTCTCCCCCATGCAGAGGGGTGTGTGGAGTTTTGTCCTTTGACTCTAAGTGCCTTAGAGCCAAGATCAGCCGCAGCTGGAGTGTGAAGCCTTCCTCCTTGCAGCAGCAACAACAGGGACAGTAGCCCTCACAGGGACGGGACAAAAGCACTCTCATTCTCACTAGCACGACTTCTTGAAGACATTCCCATTCACTTAAAAAAACCTGTGTGGCTCTTGTGTTTTGCAGCTTCAGAGTGCTGCTGCATTTTAATAAAAACTCTACTTATGCAACCACTCTAATGAGACTGAACTGCTGAGGAGGAGGGAAACTGAATCAATCATTCATATCATATTTGTATGTATTAACATTTATACATAATGTGGACTACTACTACTATAATTTATTATTCCATTAACTTCACTGTTTGTTGTGGGAAGTTAGAGCCAGTAATCATTCCTTCTCAGATATACTGAATAATAAGCATACTAAAAAAAAAATAGAAGGTATACTATGCAACGTATCAGCTGCCTTTTGTCTGTGGCTAGAAAACTTTCAAATAAAGAGAAGTATGTTTTTAACTAACCAAATGTCTGTTTGGATTCTGTACAGTACACAAGCTTTTACAAATTTCATCCTGGGGAGAGGGGGGCAGGGTGGAGAGGGAGGAGAGGAAAGGAGAAAACATGTGCATGGCTATTGCTAAGCTGTTGACAGCAGTGGTGCTTTTGCTTGGGAAATTCTGTGATGCCTTCTGGAAACAGTCTAAAAACACATTCAAAACTAGAGTATCACAGCAAAAGGAAGCTATTTTCAATGTGAAAAGGAGAGAAATAATATCATCCAGCTATACAGACAGGTAAAACCCGTGCTGGAGTCCTGGCTTGGCTCAGCCTGCCTGCCTCCCTCAGTTCCTCACCCAAGGGAGGAAAGCTCTTCCCTCACCTGTGGAGAAGGGCTGAGGGAAGGGAAGGGATTCATGGCTGTGCATTGGCTACATCATCACGCTCTCACACACTGTCCCTGCCATGGTGAAATGATGAGAGGTGGGAGAGTGGCTGTAATGCCCCAAGGATCAACTTTTTTGGCACGTTTGCTAGGGTACTGTTGCCTCTGGGTAGACGCTGGTCTCCCAGCGCCTGCGAACATGCATCTGACCAGAAGGAAGCCCCTTTTCTGCCTGGCGTGTGCGTTCTCCCTACCTACGATTCCAGCCCCCAAGAGGTCCGAGGAGTACGCAGAGAGGCATAGAGGCTGTGTGCGCAGAAACCTGTGCCACAGCACTGGAGAACTGCAGGAAGAGGCAGCAGCTCACTGCAGGCACACCATTGCATTTGCTTTGGAGGAGGAGGAGTGGGCTGCATTTAACAACACCCCCTCCATGCACAAATGTACCCAAAGGCAGAAAAAGAAGGATGTAAGAGGGACAGCACCCCAAAGGGATGTTTAGTTCTAGCCTAACATTTTTCTCAATCAATTAGCTAATCCGTTCTTTCTATAGCTTGACATCTCAGCCTTTTGCTTTTCCTATCATTACTTGTTAAATCAAGATAAGCATGTCTTTGCTAGAGTGCTGGAGAAGGCAGTTAAATAATGGCTCCCAGACAGGCAGTAGCGCTGGAGGGAGCGCCAGGGTGAGATTAGAATAATCCTCATGTATCCTCTTAGCTTACTATCCTATTAAAAATGAGACTGGGACCAAGAGATTTTTTAGTCTCAGAGATTAACATACGCTACAAAGAAGCTCTAAAATATTATGCACATGTGGATAATTTTTCTGCACTGCTAAGGGGGATAATACAAGTTTCTGGCGAGATATTAAAAAAAAAAAAAAAAAAAGGCCTGTGAATGCAGGAGATTCTTTCTGAGCCTGAAAAGCAGCCAAGCCAGCAGCCACAGTAAAGCATTTCTCTCTAATTTCTATTGAAGTTTTGAATATGAGGCCTGGGAAAAGAGCATCTGGGGTTGGGTGAGTAAAGAAATGTCTGTCTTCTTAGCATGCATGCCATTCAGTTCCTCTCTCCTTGGTTTCTGGCCTGGAAGAACAGTATCTTAGGGAAGGCGGTGTTAGGGCATTGTCAAAGACACAGGTAAAATCAATACATCACTAGGCTATTTGTTCTTATAATAGCCTGCAAAGTTGAACAAATAGTTCATAATAATAAGCAGCGATACAGGAATACTAAGTGGAAGAAGAGAGATAATAGGAAAATAATCAGGGTCGCAGCTTGGAGACGCATGATAGATCTCACTTTAGAAATGGAAAATTAAAAGACCTTTCTACAATGACAACACAATTTACAAGGGGAAGAAAACAACATCATTTTTTTTTTTTTTTTCCAACAATGAGACTGTGAAATGACAAAGGATGCCCCTCTGGGTTCTCTCGCCAAGTAGCCACAAAATTTTGAGTGTATCATCAACTCACTCCTAAAACCTAGAGCTTTGTGCCTGCTCTCAGGCTTCCCAGTACGAGCAGCCCCAGTGCAGGACTCATGAGTAGCAACCTGGAGCCAGGCACAGCTCTGCACGTATGGACCACAGCATACTTCTTTACTCTGCTACCCCTCAGGACTTTTCAGCAACATGAATTACTGGAGCAGCAGCTAAATGGTTGCCCAGACTATTTCCCCACTTATGTGGACAACACTGAGGAGCGGAACGTGGCATTGCCACCAGCACAGGGTGCTGAAAGGACTTTGTGAGCACTGCCAGTTCTGCTGTCCCCACAAAGCAAAAGCAGACACAGTTTCAGAAAAAGAGATGCGAGACGGGGTGGAGGTTAGGAAAACTTCCTTACAACAAAAGACCAGAAAAGCTCACTACGCATAATAGCCAGCTAAAGATCAAGAGGTGACCCACTCATATTCTTTACATGAATATGCACATGGGGAAGGGTTTCCAATTCCTACTGGCTATTTCGTCTAGCAGAATCCTCCACAATGAAAAAAAACAAGACACTTCTAGCAGGGAGAGTAATTAACCATTGGAGCAAGAAACTCTGTCACGGGATGTTGAAGCAAGCCTGGGATTTTCTTTTTCAGAGAGCGTGAAAGCGAGTCCTCCTGCATCCTAGTTGTAGCACACCTGATTCAGAACCCACTGCAACTCATGTTCTTACAGCCTGCATTGTATGTATGCCACTGAGCAAGGGCCACAGTGATCTGCCTTAAACATAGGCATTTCCCTTAATGGCTTTAAAAGAAAAACAAAACACAGAAAGCAGGGACGCCTTGATAAGCTGTTGTTTAGCTGCAGAGGTGGAGCTGGAGGATGTGGCAGCTGGGTGGCTGCAACTTGGAAAATCCTATTTACCTACTCTCTGATTTTGACCTTAGCTCAAAAGGGCAAGTGAATACGAGCAAGCGAAACCGAACGTTAAGGAAGGGCTTACCGTCAATCTTTCCTGAGATGCCAAGACTGGAGCTTTTACAAAAGGGTTCAGAGCCAGACTAGGCAGCAGCAGCTATAAAGATGCTAACCAATGTGCCTGTCCCCTGGCCGGCAGTGAGGACACCTTCATGTCAAAGGTCCCCGCAGGCTACCTGAGGGCTACCCCCTGCACAGGGGGCACACTGACAGCACTGCCTTGTCCCTGCCTCTCAGCCCAGGTCCTCCTCTGCCTCGCTGCCCAAAGAGCCGCACGTCACCCTCCCAGGACACTGGGGAAGGCCATGTGTCTTTCCAGTGGTGGAGGTGGACCCAGCTGGCAGCTCAGGCCAGTTAGAGCATGGGGCGATCCGGCTGCAGCCTGCCTAACACGAAGGGTTGCCTTGGGGCTGTGAGGTGCGTCTGTGCCTCCGAGAAGTCAGGGGGTACGTTGTCACTCCCTGAGGGTGGCACTTGGCCACGACTCGCTGCTCAGGGTTACAGACGCACCATCCACACCCAGCCCATAACCTGGGCCACTGTCTCAGAGGGTGAGAAGGGACTGCCCACCACAAATGGACTTCTCTATGGCTGAAAAGCATCCATTCATGCAAACAAAGCTAAATAACAAAAAGTAGGGGGCGGGGGGGGGAAGCAATATGGTAACAGTTGGTAGGCTGGGGAGAGGGCAGAAATGCACCTCTCATTCCTCCCACCTCTTTTCTCTCTGAAGCTTGTCCTTGCACTAAATATTTTCAGGAAAGTGATATGTAGACAACATCCAATACCATCATCATTCACTAGCATTGTGTAAAGTCCATCATTCACCGGGGGGGGAACCCTGACCCACAGCTCTGCTCAAGCTGAGGGCCACAGCACTGCAGTATCTGGCTCTTCTGCACTCTGCTTTTGCAAAGGAGTCCTCTCAAGCCTGAGAGAGGCACTTGGTGATGCATTCACGAAATCAGCCTCCTCAGAGCATCATCCTGCAGGGATTCCCCGGCTTCCTCTAGGGAGCGATTCAGAGAGACAGTCCCGACTGCACTGTTTGCAGCACTGCGCAACATCCTTTGCGAAGGAAGAAAACCCAAAGAAACCCAACCAGCACTGTACCCATCAGGCATTGCCTATCTTGGCTCAGAGTGCTGGTGTGTGATCAATCTATTGCCGCTCATTTTCATTAAATGAGAAGGAAAAGGTGAAAAGATCACCCTGCCTCTCACAGCCATACGTGATTTGTCATTGCTAATTTTCTATAATGAGCTGTAGCAAATGACGACAGTCTCTCTCCATTAATCCTGACAGGAAACATTTCTTCCTTGTTTTCCCATCAAGTGCCCCAAATTCTTTGACTGAATATGCACTACAGCCGTACCGAACCCCCAGCTCTCCTTGAAACTTCTCCCAGCACTGAGTGGCAGGCAGCGACACACAACAGCTCTTGCAGCACAGCAACTCTCCGTAGCTGTGACATGGGAACAGTAAGGCATCACCAACTTACTTTCATTCTACCGTGTGTTTTTTTATTATTATTATTATCCTGAATTGGAAGTGTAATATTGATTGGGTCTGCTAAAATGTCAATGCTTAATAATCCTATTAAAATAAAGAAGAATTTCTGTAGTGGAAAGAAAAAAATGAAGGAGCAATGTTGTCTCCTGGAAGACAAATAAATCACCAGGCCTGGTTAATGTCTCTCCTTCTGCAGACTTAATTCTCAGTCATTAGAAAGTTCTTCCCAGAAGATATATTGAGGCCAGGGGGAAGATCATTCAGGGATTTCTTTACTCACTTTCCCTATAAATTGGTAACAGATCCTGCTTATCTTTAGCAAAGGATGTTGGTAAGGTTCAGGTTTTGCCTCTGCAACTATTAATGGTTACTGGGCCATTTATTATGGGAGGCGTTTTTTAGCTCTAGGAATTAAATCAGTAGGAGAAAATAATCATGACTTCTGCACGTGGAGGGTCCTCTACAGCAGCCTAAGCAAAGTCAGCTGGTGTCTCATGTTTAGGAGCTCCCAGGGTGCTTCTCCTTCTCCCCATCAGTCCACCCCAGGTAACAGCTCAGACAGACACATATGCTGCACGTTCATCCCTGTAACACCTTTAACATGTGGCTTACGCATGTCCTAAATGGTGTGCAGATCTGGAAGAAAGGAGCAAGCTTCACCCTGGAACTGAAGGATTTTTCCCCGCTGCTAGTCTCCTTGCAGTTTCAGCTCTCGTCTTTGACCTCCCGCACAGCCACGGGCTGGCACCCAGCTCTGAGATGCGGGTGGTGGTGGCAGCCCTCACCCCGAGCCCTGCACGTGCACGCACACACACGCACCCTCGTGCGCAGCCTGGGGAGCACACGGAGCCCAAGTGACCTCCCCGGCTCCTCTGGGTCGGAGCCTACTGAGAGGCTGATGCTCGGAGGAAGCAGGCATGCCCAGCAGTGATTAAGCATCCTCAGAGGTCAGCTCCAGCTGTTTCCAGCTGTGTCTCGTACACATCCGCCTTATGCAGAGGTCGAGGCCAGCCAGGCACAGAGCAGAGCCGTTTGTCTCTAACTGCATGCCCAACGTGTCTGCAAGTCTTCTCCCTATCACTGCAAAAACACACAAAGCACAACCAGATAGGCAAGAAAGTTTAGCTCCAGCAGCTGAAGCAGGAGGCAGAAAATACATTTTGGGCAGGCACGGGCTTGCCCTGGTTGTTCCCCGAGAGGAGGAAAAGCTGCGGGGCCCACGGCACAGACCTGAGCTACCGAACTCAAGCTCTCACTGGTGCTCATCAGCTTAAGCCTGAGACACTGCAGTAATATGCTGGCACCCCTTCTTTCCTGCCTTCGCAAGGGCAAGGTGACTCCTCTGCCGTGACATACAACAAAGGCAAATTCAAGAGTCAAGGACAGGCTGGTCCTCCTTCTGCCCCTTCCAACGCTCGTCTGTATGACCACAGGGTTTCCGCACCTGGCTTTACCAGTCTCAGCCAGGATTAATCCATCGGTCCTGCATGGTTGCCGTGCAGCTCAGTTACTAGTTGAGAAGGATGTAGAGAAACAGGAGAGCTGAACCTCTCGTGCCCGGTAGGCAACTCCAAGCTATCCCAGATATTTAGCAGTGCTGCCTGACCGAAGGCAGAAGGAAGGACAGAGGCCTCTGTCCTTCAGGATTTCTAAGCACATCAATGATTTTGAAAATGTGAACCCAAATCCCTAGTAAATTTTACCAATGCCCTCACTATAGAAACATTTCACGTTGGCAAGGCTGTCCACACTGAGCTTTCTAGTCTGTCTTACTTCACCAATGCTAGAGTGAAATCCGCGTGTTCCTCTGTATTTGCCAAACTCAGCACTCACCGGCTGGCAGTCATGTGCCCCGGCCAGACTGCGGGAACCCCCTCGGCAACAACGCGCCATGCACCTGGCAAAGGTTGTTCGTCAGGTGCTTTTTTTCTGGTCTACATCTCTTCTGACTGGACACATTAGCTTGATTGTAAAAATGCTTGCAGTGCTTCAAGGAGGCTTGAAGTAGAAGAAAGAGCATCACGGTCATCTGCAGATAGGCAGGGATCTGTGTAACCTGGGGCTGATGCAGGTGGATTTGGCTCGTAAGACTTCCTCCGTGAAGCACATGCCATAGGAAAGGGTGCGTGCTCTGCGACTGCACAAACCACAATAATCAGCACCCACCAGCAGTCAAGTCTTTCCTTGTGACTTGGTGACAAAAATTTCAACCAAGTAAATCTCTCAGTATATCATGGAGCACAGCTTAGTTCTCACCCAGAGCGAAGAAGCTGCTTTAGCAAGAACCTCAAGCACAAAGCCAAGAGCCTGTACTTCAACCCCCAGCCATTGACTAATAGGTTACGGTGCTAGCATCACGTCTCACCAAGAGACAGAACAACTTCCCCGCCGTTATTTTTGGGTAGAAGAAGGACTGCACAACCTTTACTACAGATCATGTGGAAGAACAGCATAGCTGTGGAATGAATCTCAAGCTGGGAGGGAGCTGGATTGAGTTTTGGCAGGCACCACTCACATGGTGGGCAAGTCCAGCAGGCAGCCCCACTTCCTGCAGCCTCAGCTCCCCAAGAGCCTGACGCTCATTTTCAGCTGCTCTTTGCATCTGCTGATGCCCTCTGGAGACCTTGCCTTCTTCTTCAGAGCTTCCCCTGGCAAATACACAGCCTCTCTTGCAGGGGATATGGTATAAGAATTTATACCAATGAAAGTTGAAAGGACAGCTTCTTCTACACCTCAACACATGATTTCCCACCCCACCCTCTCCCAGGCTAAACATTGAGTCTTGAACCAACCAAAACTCAGTAGCCCTCCCAAGCCTGGTGGGCAGGTTGAAAGCTTGCAAACATAACGAAATAAAAGGAAAAAAAAAAAAAAAAAGCCCAGAAAGCAAATCACACTGCTTTGTTGAGAGTCTCAGATCTGCCAAGTATTCCCTGCCACTTTTAATCACAAGTCAAAGTAATCCTTTAAGAGGTTTTGCTGGAGGGAAGATTTCAGTGTTCAGGATCATGCAGAGTTCTCCAAGGAGAGTCACAGAGTGATACCAGGAGAAAAACTGAGGCAAGAGGCATGCCAATGCTATGGCTCCCAAATTCTGCTCTTAAGATGCTATGGAAACCTGAGAAGAGACACATTCATGTAGGATGCTTTTAATGGCAGCCAGTACGAGCATTTCATTTCTGACTTGCGTCTATACAAACAGCACTGACCTGAACATAAGATATAAACACAAGGAACAATTTGCTGTCCCTTTGGGAGTAACAGCTGAGCTGCTTAAGGAAAGCTTGACCTAAGGTGACAAGGAGATAAGGAGCTCTGACGTCTGCAGCCACAGATGCCTACCATATCCCTACAGCATCTGAACTATGCTAGGGCTCCTTGTGCATCTCTCTCCTTTGAAACTGGTATAAGACAGCTCTCTCTTCATTCATCTTTCTTGCTTATAAAACCCCAAGATGATGACATTTGTTACTGAAGCTTTGCACCAGAGGATAGGCACTGCAGAAGTAAAGTACAAGCCTGGCTCCTCCAGCCCAGAGACAGATGTGAAGCTTTCAGAGTGTGATAGGAACTTGCTCTTCTTGCAATAAAGAGAAAACAGCTTTTCAGGCTCAGGCCAGACACTGCTGAGTTTCAAAAATTACTCACAAGCCTGACACTTTTCATCTGGTGAGGCAGGAGACAAGGGGCAGGTCCCTTCAAAGGGCACAATTTAGTACAGCTTATTTCATGGGTCCCTCTCTGAAGGGCTTGAAAGATCTCAGAGGTCATCACGCATTTAAAAGTGGCAGCAGCACTGCCATCATTGCATTCATTAAGGAAAATAATACCTTACTTAGATTTCTACTTCAACTCTCATAAAAAATGTTGCATACACTGTCTTCTCCCCCAGCTAAAACAAAGTCCCCTTTTGCAAAAAAAAAAAGAAAAAAAAGTGTGGGAATTATTTTAGGGTAATGTCATTGCATGACCATTTTAAAAAGAAAAATGAAATATTTAGTCCTCATTTTTTAGGCATAACGAGAGGACGAAATGTAGGTCAGCAATACTAACAGTCATTTGGGAAGAACAAGATTTCCAAAACAGGACCTGTCTATAGCCACCTCTCTTGTTAGATATTGATGCAGACCCATCTTCCGAGCAGCCCTACCATGACAGAGGTGGCCACATATTCACATGTAATACCTGCCACACTGGTCCAGAGCCTGAGTCACTGCTGTCGCTACACGAACAGCGTAACAGCATGACGTTACAGAAGGATGTGTGTCCTATTCCTTGCATTACATGGATTAATAAAATAAGGAGAAAAACAGCCTTCTTGGTTAAAAGAGTTGGTGAGGTAAGGAGTTCAAGCACTGTCTAATTGCAAACCTGGAGTTAGCAGCAATATTATTCACGCCAGAATGTTTCGTGTGGAACAAATTTTGTGCTTTATGTCAAAACAGGGACAGTAACTTTTTCTCCCTGACAGGGTTTGTAGACTCTTGCAAATCTGGTATATAACAGCCAAAAGGCCTCCTTCACCCAAATTCAGCAATCAAGATATAAAAACCTGTGCCCAAATGCAGAGCTAATCCAAAGAAGCAAGGGTCCCCCACCATTTGCCTGGGCTGCAGTGAGCTCCTGCCAAAAGGGCCCCCTCTGCCTCCTGTTTGTTTCCCACATCGCACCCCGCGCTGCGGGCACCTTTCCCAGTCCCTGCATGTCCTCCAGCCCAGTAAAAAGCAATTAACATGCACTTGCCAAGCAGAAGCCCACTCCAATGCAGCAAATAAACCCTCCATAGATCTATGCTTTGTTATTTAACATGCAGCAGAGCAGAGTCCAGCAGCCCATATGCACCAGTGGGCGATGTCGAGAACCTACTGCGCGCGTGGTGACATGGTGCTCCATGTCAGGAGAGGCGAGGGTCCACAGCAGGAGCAAGAGAAAGACCACGTTGGCCTCAGAAATCACCCCACTGGTGCATCCCAGACATTGCCTCTCTCCTCCCCTGCACATCACATGGAGGCACAATGGTGAAATGGAGCTCCTTGGCATCTTCCCTCTACTGACCTCCCCAGTATACCCTCTGGAGCGGCAAGAACTGATCTGCTCAGACAGCACCCACAGTCAGGACAAGACCTGAGATGGAGCCATCTCACAAAAGCCTCTTCTGCCAGGCAGGCAGTTCATTACTCCTCAGCCGGGAGGTGTGGAGAGCAGGCAGAGCACAGACACATCGGCTCTCATGTCCTTGCATGTTCCTGCGACTCGGCATCGTTTTCTGCAGCCTGTGCAGCACGTAACGCCCAAGCTGCCAACCAGGAGAGCTGTCTCCACTGCCAACCCATCCCAAACTGCATTGCATGCCCTAAGGACACCCTTGCATGACGAACGCACAACACACGGGGCAAATCGTCCTATCGAGCCAGATCACACTTCAACACACGAGATGTGTTTTGTATGAGAGCTCCAGCACGTCCATATCTCTGTCAGATGACACAAACAATTTTAAATCAGCTCTGCAGGAGTCACAGAGCCTATGAACCTGGCTTGACTCAGTAGACATATCACATGTAGTGGTGCCAAGCAGTCTGCAGACAAGGAGAAGCAGCTCCCTCAAACCCCGCTGAACCAGGGAACAGGACGTGCATCCCTGGGAGAGCTGGCAAAGCGGCATTTCACATGCCGTTTTGAACCACAGAGATCAGTTTACTCTGCAAATTCTACAGAGTTTTAAATACCAAATATCCCACATGAACATGATATTTCTCTTCACCTTCCCCCCTACTCCCCACCCTCAGGGCCATATTTCCCTTCTGTATATTTCCAGCTTGCCAACTGCTTAATGAAGTTTTGGTGCTTCTCTTAACAATCTGGTCAGCAGCGGATGGATAATATTGAGGAACAGACACGGTCTTCCATCCAGTTGAAATGCATTCTGTGACTAAAACTGAGGGAATGTTTTGTTTTGGGATCACTAAAATCTGACAGGATAGCTAATTCTTGAACATCTTAGAGCAAACCAAGACCAACGGACTGGTATTCATTGTAATACCCATCTGTCCACATACTCTTGAGTTCGAAAGTGTTGCTGTTAGACAGACCATCAAGCACTAGCTGGGTCCAGCAATGGTTCTGCTAAGCCAAGCAGGGCAGGGCAGTCTGCCTGCATCCCTGTGCTGGGTGTCAAATGTGTGAGCCAGTGCAGGTACAGCTGTCTCTGCCCTCCTCCCATACCCCTAACTAGAGGTGTTGCATCCCACCACCTCTTAAATTAATAGCAATTTACTACAGCTAGTGTTTGGGCCAGATCCTTCATCTGCATTGTCCCCTGCCTTTTGGCTCCATGAAGGACCTTTGGGGGGCTTGGGAAAGGCACTGAGGGCCCATCCACATTTCCAGAAGAACACATGAAGCTAATAGGGAGAAACCACTTTATTATCCACTATGAAGATGCTGCCATCCCATAGCAGATGGCAGCATCATAGGCTGAAGCATTTTTAGGTTAGTGTGCTTTACATGCCAGGAAGCAGATTCACATTGTGTCAGCAGTTTTCAAGAACACTGGAGTCCAGAAGTTCATTTGCTGCTCTCCTAACTCTTCCCAAATGGCATTGTGAGACCTGCTGCCCCTCCATGAATGTACTGCTATTTCCCTGCCCTCAGAAGCTGGAAATTACATTTTAAGTTCCACCCCCCCTAAGCTGGATTCCTACAAACACTTTTCAGAAAGACTCTGCAGGGTGGGTTTCTCCACAGCACTACTCATCTACTTTGCCTGGTTTGTACATCTTCAAAGACAGTACATTGAATAGAGTCCAACAAGTTATGGTTGCAGAACCCACAGGAACGCAACCTCGCTGGGTTGGCTTTGATCCATGTCAGTAATGCAAGCTCTGCAACAGAAAACAGTCCAGCCAGGTATCGAGCTGATGTTACCAGCTGGTGAAATCTCACCGCTGTTCCCCAGGTAGGCATAAAGTGTTCTGTACTACAGGCGTTAGATGTTCATACCACAAGCCCTTCCTACAGCCACAGTTTCAGGAAGCATGGAGAATGCTCAACAGCTTAACGGAAGAGGTCAGTTACTTTAATCCATGCCCTGGTTCCTTGATGTCAATAATTTATCTTTCAGTCTTATTTAATAATGTGAGGTATTCCAACGTGGCCACGGCCTCCTTTGAGGACAGGTTGCAGGTGAATATCTGAGTACCCCCATCACTCAATAATCTCTGTAGTCTTTGAAGGCTTGGATGAGCATATGAAATCACGTTCTCCCTGTCACAGCAGAGGCATAAGCAAACTATGTCAGATAAAACATTTTAAAAGGCTGCTGCCAGGGCTATCTGAGCAATTGCCAACCCTCAGAGGGGGAGCTGGGATTCAAACAGTGAAATGCCAGCGAGCAGCCTGAACTGAGCCACCCCCTGTGGGGACTGGGACCCTGAAATTCCAGCTTTAAGCCAGAGAATGAGAAGTATTGAAGTCAAATAGATGAAGCTGGGGTGAGTTTATTCTCAAGAGGTGAGCAATGTAAACCGTGTTCTGCAATTTTAAGATTACTTGCATTTACGTAACCAACAGCGCAGTAAGGAAGTAAAGACACAAGTAATTTCCTGGGTTATGCTTAAATAAATGCCTGATTACTCTGTTCCTTACGGCAAGTTTTAGGGGTGGTGGGGTTTTCCTGCCTCCCAAATACACAATTGAGGCTATGCTGCCAATAAAAATAAAAAATAGTCACAGTATTAACCAGAACCTGAACTGTTGGAGGGCAGCAGCACCTTACTAGAAAGGACCTACCAGGGTTAAGTAAAAAAAGCCCCAAGACACGTACTAGCACATCACAAAGCAGTGTCTGATAATTCTGTGTTTCTCTAGCCCAACATGGCCACGTCCCATGGGTTACAAGTTCATGGATTAGTATAATCCATACAAATATAATTACAGATCTTTATGGCTCTTAGCAAGCTCTGCATATTGGCCATGTGCTGAAGTGCAAGTACTTTTCTAATCCTCTTTTATGGTTCCCCTCCCCCTCAAAGAGCATCACCAAGTCCTCCTTTATCCAGACTGAATTTTGATGCTTTTGATCTGTTGGGACTGAAGACCACATGCCTCCCAGCACAGAAGATTATTTTGCTTATCTCTTCCTCCACACCCCCTTTAGTCTGCCTGGCCAGAGGAAAACATTCATGGCAGATGTCATGCTGAGAGTTCCATAACACCAGCAAGATTTTAACTGCAGGCCTGTCCCACACCTAGCACAGACAGCATGCTCCTCTTGGGCAAAGCACCAGGTGTGGACACACCTGGTAAGACCAGGACACCGGGATTGCCTCTGTAAGAGACGTGTCTGTAGCTGGCCCGTGCTGGCAGGCTGTACAGGGCAGAAGGACCATCTCTTGGCCCTGCCCTCCCATCTCAAAAGCCTCAAGCAAGGGCTGGCTCCAGGTGCTGCAAACATGAGAGCCTGGGCAATGAAGAACCAGCATCGTCCTTCTCCTGCCTCTGGGGTCACAGAGGAAAGGGGCTCCTTTTCAGAAGGAATGGGTCTCCATGGAGGGCACCATCATCTGAAACGTGTTCCAGTGGTCAGTCTGAGGCCCTGACAGTCTTGTGCTACGCCTGCCCCTGGTCCTACACAAGGGCATCTAGTTTTGGTAGCTTAAACTCCTATGGCTTTTTCAGGTCCCCCAGCTATGCCAGGATCTTCCATGTAGGACCTCGCTCCTAGAACAAGCACGAGGGATTCTACTGTCCCTGTATTTTCTCCACTGACTGCTTCCAGCCCCTCCACTTGAACTCTGGCCTGAAGTCTGGGCATTCCTGGTGCTGCTGCGGAAGACATGCCGTCAGCGCACTCTGTCACGCTGCTGCAGGATGCAGAGTACCATTTAAATTGGCAGCTCTCCCTAGATCTCATATCTCGTTACTCTGGGAAGGAAACAGAGAAAGGTGAGCTCCAAGGGCAATTCAGCATCTCTGTTGCCCACCAGCTCTGCAGGAAGCCTGTGGAGGCCACAGAGGTAACAAGCAACCCAGCACCAGTTCACCCCAGAGGCTGCTTCAGGAACAGGCAATTAAAGAGTTTCAATCTGGGGAAGTTTCCAGCCTGTCACCCATATCACTCTCCAAGACGTGTGCGTGCAGGTTTGAATGCTGGCGAAGGACGTCCTCGCTGACAGCCCCAGGTCTCGGCGCTCCCAGAGCAGCCAGGTAGCGAGACCAGCTCCCCTCTCACAGCCAGCACTCTTCATCCCCGCTCTGCGGGGACCCCTTCACAGGGCACAGGCAGAGCCGGCTTTCTCTGACCTATTATGTTAATGGCCCCTGCGATGGAGGCAGACAAGAACTATGCCAGTTAATAGCAGTTATAATGAGGGAGAGAAGCAATCCTTTTTCCAGTTGAGGTCGATAACAAGGCTCCCATGGGTACCTATGGGAAGTGGATTAGGACGGTTACAGGAAATTAAGATGTACACAGAGGAGTGTTGAAGGAACCCTGGAGAGAAGTTCTGAAATTCTTGTAGCCTGATGAGAAATGATTCACTTATTTTCCCAAATGGATTTTAGGAGAACAGGCAGAGTTGCACGTACGGAAGAAACACCATGCATTCACTGGGAATAGGTAAGCCACAAACGTTATTTGCTCAGCTCTAAAGCTCCTCTCTGTACCTGAATAGATGTAACTGCAGATAGTGTTCTCACCTCCAGTTAGCATACACCTCATTTGTGATTAACTTCACCTGTAATAAAGGTAATGGGAGTATAAAGACCAGCCTTATTCCCTGTCACCTTATGCAGTGCTGCTTTAGCACAGGCTCAAGTGGGGACAGCAGAGCTGCCCTGGCTGATGAACCAGAGTTATAGCCCTGTTGCACAGACACCAGTGGCCCTAAAACCTCAGCTCAGACCAGGGCTCTCGAGGTGTGCTGGACAGGAACATTTTCTGAAGAACCAGCATTTCCTGCAGGCAGAGAGATCTGTGTTTCAACCAGCTGTTACATACTCTCGTAGCTGGGAGGGTGCTTGCTCCTTCCTGGTCCCTTCTAGCCACCCCAGCCTGGAGTCAGGGCTTCACTTCTCACTAGACAAGTCACATCTCCAGCAAGCCTCAACCACCATGAAAGCAAACTCGGCTCCAGCCCGGCTTCTCCACGGCTTCCAGTCCTGTCAGCAGCAGAGGCAGCTTCCCCAGCCCAGGGCACCTCCTCTCCTCAGGGCCCGCCTGCGCTCCCTTTACACACAGCCAGCCAGCCATGGTGCCGATTAGCACAAGTCCCGATTTTGCTTCCCAATGTAAACGCATGTATTTGGGGCAGAAACCAAATGGTCTGGCTTACTTCACTGAGCAGCCATGTCCAAAACAGCTGATGCTGCATTACCAGCAAGGACCACATCTGAGTGGCTCATTAGTTACCAGTCCTCTGAGCTATTAAGGGCAAACCAAACAGAAAACACTTCTGGTCTCTGAGGAACTGGTCCTTTTCCAGCTCAAGACCCATCCCCATTCACTGTCTTCCAACACCTGAAATATATTTGCTTTGCTGTTTTGAAAAGCAGGGTGCTGAAAGCCGATTTTCCAGGTAACCAGTTCGGGACAACCATATCACTCCAGTTAAGTCAGAACAGCATAGTTTTTTCCATGATGATGAGACTAGCACTTCTGCCAACAGCAGAGCAAAGCAGGTAACATATATATATAGACCCAGGAGTGCCAAGGAGTGCACTGAAACTGTGGTGCTACAACCTCTGAAATTCTGCATGAACAACAGGCCCAAACTCACTTGGACAGTAGCATTTGAGTAAAATAAATAAAAATAAAAAAGCAGGACGTCCTTTGTCCTACATGGCAGCTCCTTGCTCCCTGCAGCCCAGGCTGCCAAACATTACAGAATGTAACGGCATGACCACAGGGCTGAAGCCCAAGTAAAGGCTCTGCTCATCTTTTGTTTGCTGTAGTAAGCCAGCACAGCCCAAACACAAGAGTTCCCCCCACCTTCTTCTCAAAACAGCAGTAAAAGCCTGCAATTAGCTTTTCATAGCGACATCTCACTGAAGTATGAGATCCTGTCTCTCAGATGGATGATAGTTACATTCTTCCAATGTTGTCACCTTCTGTTTGGCTTCAAGGAGCCAGAGAAGGTGTGCTGGTTTTCCAAGGAGAGGAGTGCCTGGCCTTCCCACCAGTTTCTGTGGGAGCTGCAGGTGCTATGGCCTATGAAATTCAGATTCTTCAGGTCATGATCTTACATATTCTGAGTCTCACTCAAGCCTGGTCTGCCTTGTGCATGCTCAAGTCTGTTCAGTTTAGCAACAGCCTGGGCTTTGGAGCGGAACAGTAAAGGGACAAACAAGATGACCACAAGGCAGACAAGAGCTTGGCAGTCCCACGAAGCACCATCCCACAGAAGGGCTTTGAAAAAGCAAAGAGTGCAAGCTCCCATTTTTCACCATCCAATGTCACGCTGAAAACACCTCCATTTTTAAGAGCTTTTTCCATACAAGATGCTCAATGGATGATGGCAAAATCCTGCAAGTGACTGCAACCTTTTAATCTGATTTTGAGTTCCCTCACATTGAAGTTCTTTTCCTGGTGCAAGTGCAACAATACCTGGAAATTCAATTACAGGCTTTTGTTCCATCTCAAAAGTCATCTCCAATATTCTCTCCTTTATTGTAGTTACAGTGAAAAGGGATCTTGTGGAGCTTTCAGAAATGCTGACATCACAGCCCATTTAAGATTATCGAAGTACTCATTTGCTATATGGTTGCAAGGACTGCAGCAAACTTCTCCCTTATTTAGCTGCTGTATTCATCTCTCAGACATTAAGAATAAGACAGACTACTCGCAGATATTGATGCAGATGTGGGGAGGCAGGAAGGGTGCAGGGGATGCCTAATTCTTCGCCACACAGAGTAGTGGGTAGGTTTCAAATGAGGGCTCCCATCCATCCCAACTGTACACAGCATATTCAGCTGTCGAGGGAGAAATGTTCACCAGCAGCATGCAGGTCAGAGGTAACGTGGCCTTCTCCCCCTTCCTCCTCTGGCTCAGTCACAGCAGGAGCATCTGCAACAACTTAATTTCACCTGGTGCCTTGCAGCCCCATTGGCCACAAACAGGCTGTGCATTCAGCATCTGCTGCCTTTCCTCACAAGTTCATGAGATGCTTTCAGCCAGTTGTCACAGCTCCTACAACTGTGGACTTTCAAATGCATTTTACAACTGGATACAAGATGGATCTTCAAACCCAGAGTCAAGACAAGACCAATGTTACTTTTCATACATTGTCCAAATGAAAAAATCGAACCTGGCTCTTCGTGCAAGAAAAACTAGGTACAAAACTTCAGATGACCCATGTCCCTTTAAAAGCCATAGCACTATATCTTCCCTAAGGAGCTTGGATGGTCCAGTCCCACTGTGGAGCATTGTTTTGTTGAACATACTTCTCTCTACCATTTCAAAAACAAGGTAGGATGTAAACAATTTCAATGCACTGTATGTTTTGACAGGCACAGAGCAGCAGCTAAGAGAAATGAATGAGCAACGGTTTTGAAACAGCACACCAGAAAACCACTAGAAACACTGTGTGAATTTTATTATAATAAGAGTAGCTTAAAGCATGAGTTTCAGAGAAGGTGTCAAACATTGAAGATCCTTTCACATGCCAGGTGCAAAGCTCAGATGAACCTGATGCAAACAATGACAGGGAGAGGGATTAGATCTACAAGCAGAGAACTGCCAGAGATTGACGCAAGTTACAGAAAGTAAACCAGAGCTGGTTTTTCATCCCTTAAATTCCTAATTTTCAAAGCTTTCACTGCAGACAGGCCCACCCTTCCTTGTTAGCACCTGCTGTTTCGTTGCCTTTGTCACCAGCTTAGAGGAACATCCAAGGACAGCCCACAAACGTGTCTCAGCTAGGCTTTAACTCATCCAGCACCAGTTGCCAGAGGGACAAGAATTGCCTCTCCAGGAGAGAGGTCACTGTTCTGACCATCGCTGTGGCATCCTCACTGGGAGGTGGCTGGGGAGGCCCGAAGGCAGCAAAGCAGCTGGGAAAGGACAGAGGAAGGGAAACAAAAGCTAAACCCAGCACGCTCACTTGCCAAAAGGCTGTGGCAGTACGCAGCAGCCCTTTGGAGACCAGGAACATGAGCCCACACCCATGGGCAGGAAGATCTACCTCTAGCACCTGGCATCGCACCAAGGCATTAGTTACAGCAGCCAGCCTCCACACCCTGCCTGCAAGGACCCCTTGTTGTCCTGTCCCTCCTGCATGGAGGTGGGCCCAGCATGCCACCCCCAAGGCTGCTAGGTCAGGCTCTAGCACATACCCTCCCCTCTGCTTCAGGCCACAGGTTCAGTTTTCATCACTGGGAATTGCTGATCTGGAAAAATCAAAATTAGCTCTAGGTTGTGGTTGCAGGACCCCAGTAGAGCTTATGTTTTTTCATTTACTTTAGCCTGAAATAAGAATGAAGCAGCCTGTACAGGAAAGCCCAAACATTAAGCAAAGGGTCTGGGATCTGTCGTGGGTTTTCCTCAGACAAATCCTGAGAATCTTACTGCTCCTTAAGCACGTACAGATTCTCAGCTTCCACAGTTAAAAATCCTCTTTGCTATCCAAATATTTCCTCCATGCTCTTGTGCTTCCTGACCATTTCTCCAGCAGTCTTGCATAACCTGGGACTTCCTTCTCACCCAGGACTTCACAGTGCTCAGCAGATGTAAAATTTTGCTAGATAAGGAAGAGAGTGTTTTCATCCTCCTTTGCCAGGACCAGCAGGCCAAGAGGTCTGGCCCTGTGCACATGTTCATGTTCTCATGACTGCAGAGAGGCACATGGTGAACACTTAAGAATAAACAGCAGTAGCCGAAACAATACCAGAAAGACACATCACTAGCAGTATTGGTGTTTACAAGGTACATGCACGTGACAACTTGCACAGAGTGAGAGGCAGCAGATAGCATTTTGAATTTCACTGGTAATACAGATGTAAATTGGTCTAGCTTTAATGGCTTTCATCTGTCATCTAATGCTCCAGCTTAGATCAGCAAAGGCTCCGACTTCTCTTTTTAATGTCATTTATTTTGTTCCATATTCATCTTTGCTGCACAATAGAAACTGCTGTCTGGGGGAAAGACACCATGGCTAAGCTCCAAGCAGGAGGAAAAAAAATATCCAGCAACAAAAACATATTTCCTTGGAGCGATGCTGTGAGCAACAGGGCTTTCTATTAAAGAGGATCCCCAGTAGCTTAGCACTGATGCACAGGATTTGTTTGCGGGTTGATAGCATGCCAATGCCTGTTTGAACCAACCTATACACATTAACATCTACCAAAACTGATTCCTACCCAGCTGGAGCGATCCAACACAAGCCAGAGCACACCCTGTCCAGCCTGTGCTGCAGTAGGGTGTCCCTTCAGTAGCACAGCAGTATCAAGTGGCAAAACAGCACACCAAGAAGCTACGGAGGAGGCTGGGACAGAGACAATGACATGTTCCAAGTGCTAAGTCATACCTGCTCCTCCCTGTTACTCACTGCCCTTCCAGAGAGCTTTCTGCTTTGCTGGTACTTGCTGTTCCCCTCCCCAGGGAGAAGAGCCAAGTTCCTCTCATCTTTGAGAGTACTGATGGCTTTCTCTTCTCCTCCAAGAAGAGCACCCATGTACGAGCTCTTATAAATCACTTTGATGAACTTGGATGAGGGAATTGGCATTAAGTAAGAACCATCGGCCAAAACAAAGTTCAGCTCAGACCAAGGCTAAGTTGGCTTTCAAGCCCGGTTAACCACAAATATGAGCGGCAAAGCCTTCCCTTCGTGCTATGCACCTTCTGCTTCCCCTGGGTCCTGGGAATGGGATGGGAGCAGTAGAGGGGAGACCATCTTTGAGGAGCTCTAGACTTGAGCAGGAGCCAGAAAATACTGGAAACAAATGTTTCCATAGAAATATTTTTTCCTAGAAGTTTCCCAACCAACCAGAGACGTTGCTTACCTGAAATAGTATCTAAACCGATGGAATATTAGTGTTAGAGCTGGGCAGGAAATACTTCTCCTATCCTACGAAAAGGAAACCTTTCTTTTCTCCCCCTCCCTCGGTTCTTCCTCCTGAGGAAATCATGCCTTTGTTAGTCTTCTAACTTAAGGGAAGCAAAGCAAAACATCAGAAAAAAAGAACAGCAATTAAGCAACCACCTGTGCTTCCCACCACAGCTAGTAGACAAGCAGTTGTGCACCTCCCTGGAACACAGGAGAATCAAATTCAAATTTGCGATCTCCCCCAATCTGGCAGACTTCAGTCTTGGTCTATCTACATCCTTTGTAATCACATGGGTATCCAGGCTGTTGATACTCTTGCTCTCTCTCTTCCTCCAAATTGAAATTCCAATTTGGATTCAAGAAAGTGACTGCTGTAGCAGTACTGCTATTTCCACAGAAAGTCAGGATAGCTACAGTTCTCTTCAAGTTTTCTTTCTTATGTACAGGGACCTAAACTATTTACAACTCCTCTGTCCCTCAGTGCTCTTCCCTAGATCTGACCCTTCACAGGTATTTAATAAAACAGCTTTCAAAAGGCATTTCCCTTCTTCTCTACATTATTCTACTTCCACAAACACAGCACCCACACCACCACTGGGAGAAGAACTGCTGATAAATAGCATCATTTTATACCTGTCTAATCAATGTCCCTTGACAAAGCCTGATGTTTTTTCCATCTCACTTTTCTGGGGAGGTTTGCATTTGTCTCAACACAAAAAACTTGAAACTCAGGGACCAAAATTTTGTCATCACTGACTATTTTCAAGCCAAGGAAGAGATATGTGAAAATATCTTTGTATTTTGACTCGTTGATGCAATTGAAGACACTGCTATTAAGAGCCCCAAGTCAACTTGGGTAACTCATGTACTGTGTCTCTCTGCCCATTCACTTTCAATATTTTTAAGAGAAGTTCTGGACAACCTGAAGTGCCCCACAGGATGGCAGCCCGCCTGAAGCCTGACATGTGCTGTTGAGCTGAATGCAGACAGTCACAGAGCACCTCTCGCTACCTATTGAGCGTACTCAGAGACCCCTTGGGAGGGGCTATGGAAACTGCAAAAACAGAAACCAAAAAGCCTTCTGTGGTGCTGACAAGACTATTCCAAATCATATTCCAGTGTCTTGGGTAACAAGAAGTGAGAGATCACCAGACTTATGCAAAATATGTTGCATCTCATGAGGAAATAACTTATCATAGACAGGTTAAGAAAGTGTCCCAGCCTGTTATTCCTACCATATTTCAGTCCGAATGTATTCATCTTGCTTATGAAACTCAAGAGTGAGTTACGTACACCACACAAATTCAGAGTTTCTTCCAGAAACATCTGGCTTTGTAAGCTGAAATAAGTGAGCTCCGCAGGCAGGATGAAACCAGTTCAGCAGCTTTGTGCAGGAAAACAGTTGTGTTGATAGGCAGGAGCTTTTGAAACAGCAGAGGCAGGAACCTGAGGTGTACAGCTACTATCATAACCAAGGTGTTTTGGAAAGACTTTTGAAACTGCTGACCTTGAAGAAAAGTGCTGGAAATTATTTGTCATATTGCTTTGTAGTTCTGTACAGGAAACCTGGTTTGGCAAAACTTTACTTCCCTATACACTTTTTTCTCCTCCTTTACTCACACAAGGGGAGTGCCAGGTATATCGTGGAGTGAGGACTTCTCCAGGCGGTCCCAAACGGTGCTAGAATTGCCATCTTTGCCATAGTCCTCAACACTATTTTTCAAGGAACAGGGTCAACAGTACATGCCTCAAAGCATATAAGGCATTCGGTACAAACAGGTTAAAAATCTATGGACAGCAAGAGAAATGCCTTATTATTATCACTGATAGCCACATCCCAAGATCAAACTGAAGTTCTTGGTTTAAGAAAGAAAATCTATTCTCAGTGTCTTTAACCAGCCTGTGAAGCATAAAGACCTTTTCCACAAGTTGTCATACAGGTAATTATAAGACACAACAGATTTGACCTACAGATCAGAAACAATAGATTCATTTGCTCTGTTCTAGATTGAGTTAGATTAGTGGCAACATATCACAGCGAGAACTCAGGCTACAGGCTATCCTTTCTCCCACAAAACTGAAATACACATACACATGAAAACACTTTTATACAACTTATGTAGATCCAACTAAGACTGCATCAGAAATGAAACCAGACATTAGTCCTTCCATATGCTCATCAATGAATGCATAAATCAGGTCATCTCCAAAATCTATTATCTCTACTTTAAAAAAGAAAAAGTGACACAGTATGATTTTTGATAGGTATATCTACCCACAGACCTTATTTTTACTTGCAACACTAAAGTGACTGTAAAGTAGTTAAAGGCAGGTCCAGGTAAAACTATAATTCTTGATAAAAGTTGCAAAATTCCAATTTTCATATGCTCAGCCAAGAAAAATATTTTCACATGGGCAAGCTGAGGGTTGTTTTTCCTGTCAGCATGAAAAAGTTTGGAAAAACAGATTGTATTTTTATTATCTGTTCACAGGGCCATTTACTGGAGCTTGTGAAAATATGAGTGCCCATGATAGCATGACTGAGCCTTAGCTTCTTTCCTTCTACCAATTCATGGAACATGGGGAGTCTTTGTATCCATTTCAAGCTGGAAAAAATAAATCCATGGGTTTAAATGAAGGAAAAACAAAGTCTCTGGCTCACTAGCTTATGGTGGAACATGTCCCTCCAGTCAGCCTTCATTTCATCATTTGCATGACTGTGGCAGCCCGAAACCAGGAAGTTTGGTTTGCCCAGACATAAGCCCCTTGACACAAAGGCTTCCTTACTAAACACTCACCTGTTGTCCATCATTGTTGCTGGGAGTGAGGACAGCCAGCACCCCTCCCTGCCCACCCTGACCTACCATGCCTGTAGCACAAGTCTCCTTCATGATCTTTCTGTAGCATGCCAGCCGGTAACAATATTCTCTTGCGTTGTTTTTATTTCTACGACTTATCTTTTTTTCCCCCTTGCCTCTCTCTCTCACTAGGCTAATCCTTTTGTGCAAGGCTCAAAGAGCATGGTCTCATTCAATGCTGCAGCAGATGGTGAAGACGCATTATGGGAATGACAGAAAAGACAGCGGGATGCACACGAGATCAACACGAAGGAGCACTGAATAGCAGTGATACCGAGCTATGGCATCGTTTATCATTGTAGAAGGCAAGACATAAGGTTATCTCGAGGGATTAATTGTTTAAAATCCCACTAGGTCCTTCCAACCATCAACCAGCAGTTTCTGATAGTGAGCAATTCCATTCCCTGCCCTTCAGCTTGGCTGGTGTGGCATGGGGGTGGGGGAGAGGCACTTCATTGCCCGTGTAGGTCTTTACACAGTGAAATGAGCAGTCTTACAGAGCATTAAGAACCAAGGAAGTAAGTGCACTTAAACCTGGGAAAAATGGCAGGAAGAAAAATTGTCTACACAAAGCCACGAGGTAAAGAATGGGAATGAGGTGTGGCCCTCAGGTACTGCTAATTTCTCCGGACCACGCATACCCCTGCTTGCAGAAAGAGTGAACAAAGGCAGCTTTCTTTTGAACTCCAATCAGCTCCTTTACCAGCTACTCCTAAATCTTTGTCCCCTGATTGCTGCAATTCTGCCACATTAAAGTGATTCTCTGAAGTAACTCTGATTCATTCACAATACTGCTATTTAGCAGCCAGAGCATGAGAGCGATGCGGTTATGTTTTGATTTCAATTCAATTACCAGCAGAATAGAAGCCACAGCACAGAGCCGAGATGTGCTCAGTGCAGCTGCCGCAGCGGTCACATACTGGCAGCTCCGTGCCTCCCCTTCCCCCAAATTAAAGTCTTTCTGGAGACGTCCCTCTGCCACACATCCCTGTGGCTGCTGGGCCAGCTCACCAAAGTACACATGGCTTACATAGGCTCTCCTCCAGGTGCAAGGGGGCATCTTCATCTTCTGAGAAACGGGTTGAGAGCCTTTCTTGCTATCAAGTGCAAAGCTGGTTTCTGGAAGCAGATCCAGCCTGAGAGACCATAGGAGCAGGGAAAGGGAAATACCACATCCCAAGGGGACATGGGCTCTTCACATGAAACAGAAGTAAGAGCTGAGATTAAGAACAGTTCAAAAGGAGCACTTCTCTTTTCAGAGGAGAAAGGAGAAGTCACCTCAGGCCAGACTAAGAACAGCTCCCACAGACCTATTTCAGCACAACTAGGACCAGTCTCTCCAAGCAAAGGGGATGGGGGTCTGGACCTTAGCAGCACAAAGAAAAGCCCAACCAGGAAAGATGATTCTCGTATTTAACTCTACCACAGACTTCAAACATCAAAGCAACAGAGCTTCACATCCAGAGATACAATTAGCCCTTCAGAAAGCAACACTTTTCAAAAGGCTCTATCAGACACCTAAAGGAATGCTCAGATATAGTGAAAAAGCACACAAAGACTTTCTGCAGTCAGTTCTCAACATCTTCTGTTCTGCTGACTGTAGCCAAGCTACTGCAAGAGAGCTTTGCAGGTAGAAATCAACACTCACCAGTAATTTTTAGCAGAGATCTATGAAGCTCCATCCATAAAATTGCTTTTGCCCTTCTCATTTACCTATAGCAGATACAGTTTCACAACACCATCAGCCACCTAAAGGCAATGAGGACTCACCTCGCTGTTCAGCAGGACTGATCTTGCTCTGGGCATTGTGGCCAAAGGGCCCTTGCAGAAGCACCTCATCATTAGCCACAGCTGGTGAGCAGCCACTCACTACAGATGGAAGCTTTAATGCTTGTAGGTCCTGAGATTAATTACAAGCTTGGCTACCACATACTGGGAAATTAAATTACCTCCTTCAGGTGGTCTGAATGAGCAGAAAAGGCCCTAACCCCCACACGGGGAATTAAAACAAAAGAAACACTTCTAAAAGATGAAAACAACAGCAGATCAGGACACCAGATTATTAGTTCAATTTTCTGTTTTACCAAAAAGCTCAGTGCTTGTCTTAATCCCGCCCCCCCTTTTTTTTTCAATGCTTCTGAGAAACTTCTGAGTAGTACCTAGCTCTGCATGTCCTAGATGCTACTCACTGCTTTTTACCTGAAGTTGAAAGAAACCACTTTTGGGAAGGTCTATATTTTACCTGGAGGGATGAGCTGCTTTTAAGTAGAGCCTGCTAATGTGACTAAGCTGTAGCACTGAGGTCTTCAACAAAGCTCCTCTGGGAAGTGGCTGCATTTCTTTACAGACTCACTGGAAGCTGTGTCAGCTCTAATGGCTGCCCCAGAGCTGCTTCTGCAGCACTGTGGGCTCCAGAGAGCAATCCCCCCACTTCTCCTTTTCTCCCCTGTGCCTGGGAAAGGCCTTTTTACTGTAACACCGAAGACTGCAGCTCTTGCTAGGTTGATACCTCCGGTTTTGTCACCCTCAATTCAAAAGTAACGCTTTTGAAATAAAAGCATCCTTCCCTGTCACCTGTTGGAGATATAAATGAGGCCAAAGCCATTAATTTCTTTTCTGGGCTCCCTGGGAGCTCTCGGGAGCTCTGTGTCCTGCTCTCGGGGGCCATCCACAGCCAGCTTCCTGCTGCTTTACAGCTGGTGATTTACAGGAGCAGTTGAAATCGCCAAGAGTAAACACAATTGTTTTATTTTACATTGAGGCTTTGGTGTGTCTCATGCTCCATTTAACAGTATGTGGTGATCTCTTAATGGGTTAAAGGTTGTTTTCTCAGAGCAGGGCCTTATAAAACTGTTGATTGTTTAAAGTAAATTCAACTACGGATCCACAGATATCCCCCTTACTAAATTTTTGAATGTCTGAATAGCCATCTGGCAGAGCCGCCTGGCTTTGGGGGAGGTCAAAGGATCAAATTTAGATTGGAGATCTAACTTGGGTTGACTAAAGTTAGGTGAGAGGAATCCCAACCAAGATGCAGCAACAGCTGCTGAGGGTATTTGTGGAGCAGCCACCGGATGAAATATAACACCACGTTTTTAATGGTGTACACTGCTGTTTTTAGAAATTAAGCTTTCCAGTCCTGTCTTTGTTTTGGAATTCATTTCACTGCTGGAGATGTGGGAAGTATATCACCTCAAAGGAAAAGAGATGCCTAAATCCCCGTGACTTCAGTAGGAGTGAAGATTGTTCAAGTCTGGGACTTTGTACCCCATTTCGTTTCTCTCTCTAGTGACCAGTTAGTCTGTACGTGTAAATAAATGTGAGCTTTAAATCTTTACCTAAGGGACAAATCCGTAGATTCCATGATATTTTTCAAGCAGAATTCAGTGAAATTTTGGGGAAAAAAAAAGTCCTCTCCTGAGGTACGGATTCACTGGTGGACAGAAGGAGACATTGCTCCCTGCATTGGCATCCCCTGGTTGAGCAGACCAGCCCGGGCGGTGGGAGGCAGCGGTGGCTGGGTGCTGGGCAGCCCTCCTCTGCGCACCCTGCCACTAACTGGCCATGGGCCTCTGCACTACGTCCCTTTTGTTGGCTGGCACTGCCAAACAGTGTAAACTTCGTAGATTTTTTTCTATCACATTCTTTTCCATCCCGTCACACCACTATTGCTGGATAACAGCCACAAGCAAATAAATAGATCGTGCTATCTGTGACCTCTGAAATTAGCTACTGTTAGCAGTCATCTTACACTTCCTATTACTGTATTGATATCTAATTGGTTTATATATTCTGTTTTATTCCTCCTTATACATGCAGCCAAACAGGACAATAGTAGATAATTGACCAAATAGTTTTCAGGAAACTCTGTGTGTGTGTGTGTTTGTGTGTGCACGTTCAGTGAAAACAGGCTGTGCAGAGCCCCAAAACACAAGACCTGTTGCTAATTCTGTTGTATTTGGGATGTACTTTAACTATCATGTCTACATTTGCTCACTATGGATGTTACGATGTTCACACATAAGCCATGCTAGAGAGAACTGTCATTTCCTAAACAGCATTTTTTGTAAGAGTTAATGTCTGTTTACTTCTGTACTTGATATGCAATGGAGTAGGGTGAAGGTTTTTTTAAAATTATTATTTAGAAACTAGGAAAAGGAAAAAAAAGATCATTTAAATTATCTGTGAAAGATTCTTAACTTAACCTTTCCTAGGCAGTTATTTTGGATGAATTCTCTTATTTTAAGTGGCAAGAGAAAAATAAAAAAAAGAAAAAGACGTTAGGCATGTCACATTTGTGACAGCAGGTTAAGAGATATCCTGAGCTGGTAATTTAACTTGCAAAATCAGACAACATTTAGCTGCCAGGTAAAAAAAAAAAAAACCTCAAAAATAGTAATTCCCTGAACTGTTACCATTATTCATTACTGGCATGAAACCAGTGAATAAATTAATGCAGTAGGAAGCAGTGGTTAGACAATAACTTATCTTAGTAGACTGTCAAGTGTTCACCAGATATTTGGGCGAACCAGCTGTCTGTCAGGCATGATGTTGTGTGATTGCTGGATGTAGCTCTGCGCAGATGGCTGGAGAGTTCTTAAAACACAACCACTTCATGTATTTCCCGCATTACATCAGACTGGGCATGGCATGGTGGAGGCTCTTTTTTCCTGGCTGTTCCTAACAGATAGATTACATGGGCACAGGATGGCAAAGGCTTCGGAGTCAGCGTCAAATGCCGAACGCCAACAGTAAAACAACAGCCACAGAAAGCGATACCATGCTGTAAACCAGGACACCCTGCACTGAGAAAGGAGCCCAGCTGGAGTTCGAATAAGACATGACTGCAGATTTGAAAAGATCTTTTTGCTGGAAAAGAGCTTGATCTTGACCAAAAGCACATACCAGACTGAAGAAGTTTCTCTAAGCAAAAGGTTATATCTGGCTGTGAGTGAGGTGATTAAACAACAGCTTTAATGTTCAGTGACAAAAGTCTCAGCAGCATCCGAAGGCATTTGAGGGGCCTGATGTTCCTTGTTTTACAGAGTGCCAAGGAGAGAAGAAATGCCTTTAGAAAAGAAATGCCTTTAGAAAAGAAATGGGAGTCCACTGTGTGTAAGAGCAAAATGGGGCTCATCCTGACTCTTCAGGACAAATGCTTCTGCTGTTGTTCACCAGCAGCCACTGCCTTTGCTTCCAAGGCAAGGTCCTGTTTTCAGCTCTTTGAAGCTTGCTGCATGCCAGAGCACGCTGAAGGCTGCAGCACTGCACACAGCGGCAAAACGGGCTGGAGACTCAGCCGACACATTTCAAGCCACTGGACCTGCTGTCTGTGGGCGCGTTTTGTTAATTTTCAAGGACTCTGCAGTTATGTGGAAGCTTTCTGGCCTTCAACTGCAGGAGCAAAGAGTGGTAGTAGGAGCAGGAAGGTAGACAAAGGAAAGGGGAGGAAAGAAATGATTTATTTCCCTCTGAAATGAAGAATTGGCTGACTGCGGCTAAACTAAAAACTCACACATGCACTCACATACGCTTGTCAGTGGCATGAGACAAAAAACAGGAAAAACTATCTCAAAAGTTAACTTCTGTAAGTAGCTAAATTAAGGAAATTGAACTAGTACTTGATTTTACAGTGGATACTAGACAGGCATCATATAATACTGTCTATTTTTGGATACTTAAAAATTGTTACAGTCTTTCTAAGCCATGAACCCCTCCAGAAATGTCTTGCCCTGCTGGGGCAAGAGTATGGTGGGGCTGTGTTCTCCTAATGCGTCTCTCCAGACCAGGGCAACGCTGGGGGCCGATGGCCTGGCAGAGCCTGTCTGAGCCTTTGGCTGACGGGCTGAACCACCTCCTCCGGGCACGGCAGCTCAGCAACACTCAGCCGACAGAGGAGCCTTTAGGGTCCAAGATTGGTAGGCGTAATTCAAGGCACGCCTTATGTTGTTCTGGGGGATCAGAGTTAGAAAAACTGGTTCTCCGATTTCCATCCTGAAAGGCCAGTGACAGAGCTGTGAGTCACTGCGGTGATACGAAGCTTTGCTGGCGTTGGCTCCTCAGGACGGAGGAGGCCTGTCCTCTCAGTGAGGACGGGCATTGTGGGCTCAGAAGGAGAAAAAGGAGGCTTCTGTCTGTCCTCTGCAAGCCTCAGCTACCAGGCAGGGAGGGCACCCCTTGAGGCTGCAGAGGAACCAGCTGCCAGCTGGGGATTCGGTCACTACGGCATGTTTTGAAATACAGAAACATGCACTTTTAGAGTAAACCCTGCCTTGAACAGTCCTCAGGGCTCCCTGCACAGAACTACCGCTTTGGCTTTCACCTGAGCAGAGTTGATGGTGGTAGTGGGATGGAGGGCTGGACCCGGGCTGCATGCCATGCCCTTGACAGGCCTCATATGGGGCAAAGTATCTGTGAAGCTTTTTCTTCCCTGGGGCCTTGACAGTAGGAAAGCATCAAGGACCGGCCATTGCTGTAAGCCCCTGTTTGCTGTTGTTAAGGATGCCCCATTTTCAGATGTGTTTGCCACACAGGCTCCCCAGCCCAGGCCCTTTGGTGCCACTCGCTGACTGGACAGTCACGGCATGGGGCTTTCCACCCACTGCTGCGGCCGCGGGTGCTGCGATGCAGGTGGTAGGTAACACCAGCATGACGAGCATCTGCCCATTCGTATCACATGGTTTTGCACCTAGAAGATGTTGAATCAAATCCTTGGTGCACTCGAACCATGCCTGGGATATCACTGCTCATCATTACTTCATTGTTTGGCATGGCATCGAACAGCAACAAACACAGACAAGCAAACCGTGACAGGAGGATGCCTCTTACCAGCTACAGGCAGCTCCTACAGTCTTTCCATGGTACGTGTTTGTTTTGGGGGGGAATGAAGCGTCTCGGTCAGGGCACACTTTTAATAGGCAGGACTAGTGCAGGAAAGCCTTGTAATATGCGGCTAGTGACATGCTATGCAGAAATGACAGTAAGCTGATGGAAATATATGGAAATTTGACATCCCGCCTCTCCATGCCCCTCCCCACCCCCTGGTATGCATGACTTTGAATCTGCTTTAGAAAGCCCCCGCAGTGAAGGGGCTGCCCATCCATCTGGCAAGGTTACAAACACATTTCAGTGCTGTCTGCCACATGCCTGGTGTAACCTCCCTTCTCCAGCCCCTGCTCTCCTCCTCCCGAGCGAGCTTTGTGTGGCGCTGAGGAATGAAGGCCGGCAAAGCAAAACCAATGAACCGCAAAGAATCGCAGGACCCAAACTGCCTGGTCCCAGGAGGGGAGAAGAGGGGGAAAGCACAAAAGGAAGAAAGGGGAGAGGAGGTGGAAGAAAGAGCAAAAAAACACAAAGAAGGTCTCACAACGAAGGGGTGGGGAAGAAAGGGTAAGGAGAAAGCCAGCAGGGGTAGGGCTGCGCCCTTGCTGCAGGCTCTGACACTAGGTTATGGTTTGCTTTGCAGCTATGTTACATCTGTCAAAATCTCCGGTTCTGACCGTCGAGGTATTTACATGATGCTCACTCAAGACAGCAGCCAGCCTGTCACTAGCTTCCCCTCTCTTCTCCAGGGCTGTTAAGGAGAGAGAAAGCCTTTGCTTGTTTGTCAATTGTCATTTTTTTCCACCAGGAGACTTTCCTTAGCTAGGTCACAGAGTGGGCCACCGCTGTAGGAAGTAGGCACAACAGCACTGCAGGTGCTGATGATTGTTATGGCAGGTGTGATGAGATGCTGAAGTTCCCATGTTAATCAAGAATTGCCTTTTCTTATTTAGCTGAGAGTTAAAATGTTAGTTTAGTTATTCAGTAATTTATTTTGGTTTCTTTCCGGTACCGAGGCTAACTAATCTGTACACATTAATCAGAAGTTCTATGGCCCATGACTTTAGGACGTGTTATTAGAAATTAGCTAAGAAAAAAATAGGAACAGTCAAGTCTCTCTCTGATACAACTCCATAGAATAGCTGTTCATATGTCAAGAGCCAGCATACAACAGCGTGCAAATATGTGAGTCAGAAGCACTTAAGATTGAAAAAAACTCCTTTTTTTGTTTCTCTAAGAAAGAAATGTATGTTGTCCTCGTAGTTTATGGCTGAAGTCTAGGCCTTTCTTGCTTGATTCCTTTGAATGAGAGGATAAAGAGGGGAAGCTTTCCTTAATAATCTGCAAAGGGAAAATTCACCCTAGAGCTCCCCCAGCAATTTATTGAGGGGCAGCTGGACACAGGGACACTGATGAAAGTTGATCTCCAGAAGGCCGGATTCTGCTCCTGGGTGCAACTTCCAGGCACTGTTCAAATGCAGCTGCCAGTCTAAGTGGCCATCCATCTGCAGCAGGGGCACCAAATGTGTTAGCAACTAATGTGGGAGCATCTCTCTGCTTTTCCATCTCAGTTTTTTCGAAGAGCAAGTCACACTCTGACTCAGCCTCACTAAAAATATGCCCTTCAAAAATAAAATATTCCCCTTTGCCACAGCTTCCAAGACTGCAGAGCTTCCTGACATGAGACCTCACATGAGCCCCTAGCAGCCTTCCACTGACTTTTAAGAAAACTCATTTATTTGACCTTTACTATTCATACGATGCACTGCTAATTCTAAAAATGGAGCACCTAAAAAGGCAGGGAGAAGGGTTGTATAGCTACTGCTTTTGCTTTTATTTAAAGTTTCAAAGGCAGTTTGAAAAGGCATGGGCTGCAATACTCCCAGCCGGATCTACAACCTTTAGCAAACTGACAGTTCAACTCCAGCCAGTGGAGCCATCTCCCTTGGAAACAGCTCAGGATCTGGTCCTGGGCTTCTGTGTTTCAAAGGCAGCTAATGCAGAAAACATTCCTCATCCTTTTTGAAGTGGTGTCGTCCCCCCCATTTCTTTCTAACAGGAATTGAGACTGAGTTTTGGTTATTCTCTGCTGAAGCACCCAGGCTACTGCAAAGCCAAAATCTGCTTACATAACCACAGAAGAAGATCATGTTGCTGCTTGCAGCCTTTCGTATCTATTAAACTTAATCCAGTTTGCCAGGCAACGAATAAGAGATGGGATCACTTGTGTGCTGTACTACTCCACTTAACGGCCTGTTAACAATTTGCTATTGTTTGAAAAAAATTGCATGTCATCTGTATTAGCCACACTCTTCTTCCCAGGAACATAACCTTAATTACTGTTACCGGGTTTTTGCGTCTAATATGTTTGGTCCCACCTATTTTGCTTGTGAACCTGTTATTTTCAATCACTGCCTTAAAAAGAAGTACTTAATTATTACAATTGTGTTGCTTCTTCATAAAATGCCACGATACTTATTTTCCTCTAGCCTGGAAGGATAAGCAGAGTGTTTTGACTGCTTTGTTTGGCACGGCAGCATCCCTGTTTTTCCCTGTTATTTGCAAACTATAAATATAAATGGTTAAAAAACAAAATCTCCAATCCAACTGTTTTTATTTTTCCTGAAATTATCCAGATTTACAGTGTTTGAACTAGAATTTTTCATCTTTGTTGCTTAGTAGAAGTTTACTGCCTCATGGTCCCTTTTTTTTTTCTCCCTACAGTCAGACAGATGCAACTTTCCGAAGACATTTCTTGTCTATTACCAAGTACAAAAGGTCACAGGAGAAAAGAATCTGTAGAGAGTTGTTTACTTTTCTATAAGACAATGTTTTGGATTGGTGTTTGCTTTGTCACCAGAGATGTCAGCTTTGCACTCCATTTTTCCATCAGCACTCTTTGCAGCTTAAAGTGTGTTACAGAGTCATTAATATGAAGAATTGCTTTAGGAGATTAGATCATTTAGCATGAAATTTAGCAATACTGGTGCTTTCAACCTATGTCTTCCCCAAAGGTGATATACACCTTATTGTTCTCAGCATGGGCATTGTTGGTCTGAAGTCTCACTGCTTTCAAGAGTCCTGCTGGGTGAGGCTGAAAATACTCTGCTCCTGTCCTACTAAGGGTGTTGAAAATTTCCCAAATAGCAGTCATTGCATGGAAAAACACCACTGAAGAGTGTTGTTAAGGTAGCCAAAGTATGTGCTCAAAAATTAGGTAATTAGGAATGCATCATGTCTGAAACCACCTTGCCCACATCTCTTTTCTTATCACAGGGCCTGTTCCAGTGACTATACAGAAAGGGGTCACGCTCCCCTGATGGCAGACACTCAATATTTTCAGTTTCCAACATAGCCTTGTGCAAGTGAAACCTACTTCACTGAGCACTGTGCAAACTCTGCAGAAAGCCGGGCGTTTCCTCAGCTGGCTGTCCGCCCTGCTGAGCACTGCTACAGTCCTTGACCCCATCTCAAATGTTGGTCCAACCATTCCCAAGCTGCTTTTTCCCATACAGCCTTCCTGGCGAGCCCCCTAACACCTCTCTTCCTTCTCGGTGCGGCATTCTCTGCCATGCTGCTTCCAGTGCTGTGGCTGGGCCCCCACGGGCTGATCCACTCCTAGGGACAGGCAGCATTCGCAGAGCAGCCCTATGTGGGGTGCAGGCTGTCTCATCCCCATTTCCCAGCTGAAGCATAAAAAGAACAAGGTCAAAAGGCAGCACAGATTTCAGCACCTCATCTGAAGCAACGAGGGTGTGATGATTTGGGCATTTTTGGCAGAGTACAGCATGAAACACACCTGTGGGCACTGTCCATTGTCAGCCTCTGCAGCTGGGAGTGCTCCAGTGTCTTAAATCAGGCAAAAAACCTCAAGAAAAGAAGCACGGTATCAGTCATCACCTAGGCCAAATTTGGTTTAAGTGGTGTGTCAGGCATGACCCAGGATCTCTATTATGATTGCAGGGACAGAACTGGATTTTTCAGAGCAGTGATCAGTTGCTTTAGCCCGGAGATATGCTTTTAATTTCCTGTACTTCGATGCCTAATTTACCCTGTACCTCTCTATTTCTCCAGCAGATGAGGTCTCTTTCTCTTCCCCAGTTTTCCCCTCTCCATCAAGTCCATTTTCCTTCCTATCCCATTGCTACTTCTGCTCCTTGGGTTTCTCCTCATGCCAGTGCCTTTGCCCAGGCTGGTCCCTTTCTCCCAGTCTTGAACTCCCCTCTCCCCAGACAGCCCCACCGCACCTGCAGGGCCATCCCTCCCCTCCCCAGCTCTGCTCCGGGTTTCCCCTGCCAGCCCCATCTTTGCTTAGGGCCAGCTTCCCTTCCTCCTCCTCCCATCCCTGGTTGCCCACTCCATCCCCAGCTCCTCCCCATGGACAGGGTCCCACAGGGAGACAGGGGTAGCAGCCATCGCCCCAACCGCTTCCCACAATAGCTTAGAACAGACCTCTGGCTTCAGCACCTGAAGTGTCGCAGGAGATGTGGGGGGACAAGGTAGCTCCCTGCTGCTGCTAACACTTTAATAGTTTAACTATAACTAACTAAAATGATTACAGGTACAGACTTACAAGCAGTGGTACTGTAGAGCAGATTTTACCAAGCTGTTTTCTCTTCACAGTGGAAGTACTCAAAGGCTACTTCAATAATAGCAAAAGTTTTCCACAACAGATATGCTGCAAACTGGAAACTTAACAGAAACTCAAGGGAAAGTGCAAGTACATAAGCTAGTCTGCATGTTCATTTTTCAGATGTGGCCATTTGTTGCTTTTTTCCTTCTAATTATTCTTCTAGTCAGAGATATTAGCATAAAGCAGAACAATGTGTAAGGTGAGAAAAACAGCAATACACAGCACCTAGTACTTCCAATTCCTTGAAAAATCTGCTCGAAATTATGAGTTCCAAATAAACATATCTATGTGCATAAAGACCATTTTTTCCTTCAGCAGATCATCATCTATTCCTTTCATGTCCCTACAGTTTGCTCTGCAAGTTACGGATGCAGTTTCCTTTTGCTACATTCAGTGTTTAATTTTTCTTTTTCTGCTCTTGCTTCAGAATCGTTCCCTGGCACTTGTATAGTTATACTGCAGTTTTGTGGATAAAAGGAAATATATGTTTTTTTTCACTTCTCCCTTGTTATTTGCTATGTAAATACTTTTTTCTTCCTGTTGAAATAGAAAAAACCCTCTGGCAGGCAATGAACCACCCAAGAGCAAATAGAACCCGTAAGCAGAAGACTTTGCAAGCGTTAGTTACAAGTCACCAGTTTTGAAGAAGTCCCCATAAATAGCCAACAAGAAGTGAGAAAGGTAATGAAATTACCACAAACAAATGGAAAAAAAGATGATAAGGAAGTTGATATAAGAGCACATGTGCTGAGGGAACTGTTTGTGTTTTTCTTGACTTCCAACTTCACCCTAATTTCATGGAGCAATATTAGCTCCACATGCTTTTAAAACTTATTTGTGTTTCACAAGGCAAAAACTCATTTTAATAAAGTGAAGACTTTGGAGTCCAGAGCTCCCTGCAAGACTACCTGGTGAATACCAGCCACTGATCACTGCACCAGGATTGCAGGACTCTGATTGAGGAGTCCTGGTGGATAGTCCTGAGACAGTCAAGACTTCAGCAGTCTGTGCTGCAAGCTGCTGCCAAGACATCTGCTTGCCTTCCGACATTAAAAATTCAGTGAGGTTTCTACTGAAGGCTGGCTTATGCTAAGAAAAATGGTGTGAACTGAGTTATTGCAATGGCAAACACTTATTCTCTACTGATGAAGGACTTATCTCCAAGAAAGGGTCATTAATCACGTGATGGGAATTGTCAAGAGCTGTTTAGTGTATGAACAATAATCAGTACCCTGTTCAGTGTGTACCCACGCTGAAAAATTTTGAATATGCAAAGCATGCACTGAGCAATCAATACAGGGGTAGACCAGAGCCTAACGTGCCCTCTGAAAGAAGCTGTGTCTGGCCTAAGAGGCCAGGAAATGAATGGAGATGGAGAAGCATACATCGCTTCTCAGGCACCCCACCGATGGTTGCACCTGATCAGGGATAGAGCACAGCTCACCAAGTGTTGGTGCTCCCTTCCCAACACAGCACTGAGGCAGCATGAGTGACAGTGACAACACTGCTTTGTGTCTCTGAAGTGACACCTCCTATTCACAGGACCACAGTGTGAGCAATAACTTGCCTTCATCTTTTTTGACCCTTATCACCAAAGGCGGGTCAGTGTTCTGGGAAGATTAGAGTTGCAGTGCTACAAACTTCTGTCTGTAACACGTGCATTCAGGATAATGAAAGCAAGTCAGCTAATGGTACAAAGTCAATGAGTGTAAGTAAAAGTGCATTAAAACTCTACATAGATGCATTCATTTGGGAGTAAAGTTATCCTCGAAAGAGAATTATGCTATGGTAAAAATATAACACGTCTGAATGAGGCTACTCACCTGGGGATTTAACAGACCGTACACCCTGTAATTTACGTTGTGTACTAGCACTACACACTGAGTTGAATCACTTTGTAGTCATTGACTGTGACTCATGTTTACATGGTCACAGTGTGACAACTCCTATCTTTGTGCACCATCCCTTCCTCCACTCCTGTCTCTTTTGAAGGAAGTTCTTCACAGACAATGCCAGAACCCTTTTACCATGTGTGTGTACACTGCCTACCACTGACTACATACAGCCCCATGACGCTACCATAGTACAGCCAATACATGCAGTGACAATCTTTCATATTAGTATCTTCTGGAAACAAGTCAGAAAGTATCCCATTATGGTATCCAGCACACATTTCGTATAGAGCACTTCATAAGGACTGGAGTTAAGACTGAGTTTGGCGCCTGTGAGATGACAGGAGCACTGCATGAGGGCAGCCAGGACAGAGACACCCATCCATGCTATTTCCAAAACTGGAAGCTGTATCGTCGTATCATTATGCTACCATTATTGCTATAGCTAATTAGTTCTGCTAACAGGCAAGACTAATTAACTTAGGTGCAGTCCTGCTACCTTGCAGCTATACATCTTTAGGGAATCAACCTCACATTTCTTATTGCTAATAACCTGCAGCCCATGTCATAAGGTAGCCTGAGACCAGTCAATAGTAGCTTGAGCTTCCTGGCATCACGCTCCCACGTGCACCCCGAGGTAATCCTGAGATTCCGGTAGCATTTCCTAGTGGTCAGGGAGGAAGTAGCCAGCAGCCACGCTTTTTCCTCATTAGAGTCCAGGTGCAATCTTTTGTAGCATTCCCAGAGAGATAATTCTAACCTACTGGCTGAAAACAAGTCTCCTACTTGACTTTTTGTTTTGGCAGTTCCCTTAGACATGATCAGACTTTTTTTTTGTCCTGACAATCTATTGATCGGATATACTGCAGTTTCATTGATATTCCCATGTTAATTCCACTCATGTCTGGCATCACAGAAACTTTTGCTTGCTCATGTAGCGTAAATTAGCTTCAGCTCAATTAACCTTTTGACATATGTTGTTTTTTCCAATTTCTCTTTGGACCTGCTAGCTTTCCTTCAGACCATCAGCACTCGCCTTCGCTGGTGAATACTTACCCACCTTGCGATATTGTGCTGTTTCAGTGGTGGCTGATACGACACAAGGATGCAAAGCCACTTCACAGTACATTTTTCTGAGGAAGGCAGCTCGGTGCCATGGTGCACAAAAGACTCTGGCCTTTTGGTACAGAAACTCTGCATTAGTGCAGTGAAAACAGAAATTAGAGAAGGGAAGAGCACAAGAACCAAGGGTCCTGAAGTGAAGCTCGTGGACTTGCTTTTCCATTTAATGCCTATACAGGAAGAATTTGGCCCCATACTATCAGGACTAGTTATGTACATGATGCAGTATACTGAAGGAGTTTACCCTGTTTATCTTCATTAGCTCCTTTCCTTTAAATTCCCCCTAATTCAGCAAGGCAAGCTGCACTCATTATGGTCAAGAAGGGTATTATTGCACATGAAGAACACACACATTTCTAATGGTGAGCTCCTATTTAATTGAATTCAGTGAATGACAACACCATGACATTGCTAAGATTAATGACTCAATAATTTTTGAGACAAGGCAAAACGTGAAGTAAATTGATTGCATTAATTTTTTTTTCCTTGGGATCACTACTGCATACTAGCTCAGCAGTGTCCTGGAGGGCACTCCGTGCTGTTACACAGTGAAGCCCCACTACCCCTTCTCTGTTCAACTCTTGCACTCCGACATTACTTTGGAGTAACTTCTAATGTAATTTCCTAGTTACAGAGATGCAGGCTGAAGATAATTGCGCTGAGATCTCGACAGACCAGATGATTAATGGAGAGGGCTTTTTGGAGTGGAAACTTCAGTTATTATTAGATTATTCAAGAGAAGGATAGAAGGTGCCAGAGCATGGAATGGAGGACTGCAGTGACTGCACATTTCACTCTTGAAAGAATATGAATAGATTTTCATTTCTGCCATCTTGTTAGTAGCACTCATTCACTTAAAACCGTCTTCTTTCTGAAATGTAATGTCAAATGCAACATTTTGCTTGCAAAGCCATTTGCAGACAATGAGATGGCTTCTTCTTTCCTACATGTGGCATAAGTTGAGATGGCTTTTCACATAGTATCTGGGACAGTGTCTGTCAAAAGTGTTTATGTAAAATGTACAGAGTAGTGTTTGATATTGTTCAACATAATCTGTAGTATCACATTTGTTTTTTACAAGATAGTCACAGCAACACAACAGTTGCAAGTCTAGTGGGCATTTAGTATTTCTCCTTACACAGGGATAGTGTTTTGTCTGTCTGCAGGAAACTGTGACAAAGGCAGGTATTCCAAAGTTAGAATTTTGCTAATTAGGAAATGGATTAGAGATGTCTCAAGAATCAAGAAGGAGGGAAGACAGAAGTAAGATAACGCTTCCTGTGATACCTGGTGTCCAGGAACCAATTGCAGGTTTGAGAAGAAAATTTCCTCAAGCAAGCTATGTGCATTTTGCACATTAAGTATTTGAACTTTGGATGACAGAAGAACAGTTTTAGCTTTTACCTTCTACCCTCCCATGGGAGAATGGAGAATGAGAGGGAAGACAGCAGTGGCAGTATGGCAAAGAAACTCCATCTTTCATCAAAGATAAAAGAAAAACAGAAAATGGTCGAGATCCACAAAGGATCTTTACTGGTAAGTATAATATTAATAGTGGACTTTTATTGCTTTACCTGTTTGTAACTTATTACAAATCCTTTTGTCTTGAATTTCATTTAATAGTAAACTAACTCAGAGTTAAGTGACATGTGACAACATGTTCCTCAAGCCATAAAGCAAGGGTCCTGGTACATGTGCCCTCCTTCCCAACACAGTCCTCTCAGGAAGAGAAGATGCCTCAGGATCACAGAGTCTATGCTGGCCGCTCCAGCATCTGCTTTCTCAGGGTTCACCAGGGAAGAAGGACCTCCTGGAAAGCAGGCACAGCTAAGAACTCCTCCAGTCATGTCTGAAGGGGAGCACCCCTGAACCCTTGGAAAGTGATAATGATACCAGTTCAGTATATCTCTGCAGATGCGTACAGGTCTGACACTGCACCTAGTGCTCTACTGGTAAATAGAGTGTGGTCTAGAGTGTGCGTGCCCAAATGTCATTGAAGGGTTGAATCTGGATGTTTTAATTCTGCTGCAGTCATTTCAGGAAGCCACAGTGAGATTTCAGGGCTGCCAATTTGCTTCCCTGTAATAATTTACAACCTCCTTCTGGCTCTGTTGCCATGAAGAACCCAAATCCAGTAAGTTTTGTCTCTTCTGCACTGTCCACTTGCCATTTCCCCATTCATTCTCTGGGCTTTTGTGATTTTAATCACAGCAGCCCCAAATGCTGTGCAATGGCACAGCACAGACGAACTAGAGTCTGAGAAGATTAAGGCTGGCCACCACAAGAGAGCTCCCAGTTCCTGTGGCAAAGACTCAAGAGGGTCCATGGCATTGCTTCTGTGACAACTGCAGAAGAGCCTATACCTCTGAGAGAGTGGGTACTTAGGGACTATCCGACTCCTTCTGGCAAGGGGCTGTCTTCTTGCAGAAGGACTCTAAATATATGTGCTTGGGTGGTACTTCTGGAGGAATAACAACACAAAGACCTGAATTCAAGTCTACTCCTGTGTGATAGGCCTTTGAAATGTAAAGTAAACCAGCTGTTCATGCAACTAATATTTGGGGTCACCTGCAGCCTAGGTGCATCTTTCTTCATTGCTGTCTGACTGAAGGGAATTTCATCACTGCAGACATTTATATGAACTGTAATTATGGTTCTGCTCCAGCGTGTCTTGTTTTGTAATGGCCAGTATTAAAGAAAAAGAAACGTTTTCAGTCTGAAAACAGATCATATTCTACGTCAGTAGCTAAATGTGATCTCCCTGTTTTAGTGCTGTATCATTTACCTTGCTATCCAACTGCAAGCCACCTCACGCAGGCTAGGTGCGCAAGAGAAGACACGAGCAGGGAAAACTGCTTCTTTCAATAATATTGCAGCAGCACAGAGAGTTTATGACCCTGGAAAGATGGAGGTCTACAGTCAGAGACCACTGAATCATTACTAGCTTTGAAGGAAAAAGGGCAAGGACATGTTTTTCCTGAACAATAAATAAACTCGCGATGTTCAAATACCTTTTGTTATGAGCTGGTGATCAGTGTGCAGGACCTAAGACTCCACTGCAGAGGCAGAACCTGTGCATTCAAGGAGTCCTGCAGCATTGTTCTTACATGTCTGTACAAAGGATTGTTGCACGCTTATAGTCACATTTCCCTAAATGCCCACTCTTTCCTTTGGGGTTCTGTCAGCTGCGCAGTCCCAATTTCAGGCACGGTGGCCTGTCTCTGATTAGTGCTGGAGGCTCAAAGGCCTGCATGAAGTTTACAGGAACTGAAGTTAAAGATTGCCTCTGCAAATCGGAGCATGGGTGCCACAAGCCAGGCATTCAGAGGCAACCAAAAATATTATGAAAATGATGACCTTTAGGGAGATCTTGTCATACACAGAGTAACATGAATTTATTGATATTTGGCCAGGAATCCCAGCCTTCTAAAGGGTTTGTTAATAAAGCAGTATGCTAGTGATCTGCCTTGCTCCTAGCCAGAGGGAAATGAACTTACCTATAGCCCATGGTCAGCAGGAGAATTTCTTCATCAATATTCTCCAGTGAGCCTAGGAGAAGCTCTAAGGCATGGCAGGGGGAAGCAGGGAGGGAGCAGAGTCAGCACTGGCCAAAGGCTTCCCAGGCATGTAGGACTCTATAAAACCAGTCTTACTGCTTCTCCTGCCACTGGAGAAATAGGCAGAATGGGGACAATGACAGTCCTGGCCATAAGGACTGCCCCAGCAATAGCCACTACCTCATACACTCTGACCTTCCCTTGCTGGCAGGAGTGCCAGGAGCCAGCCTGGTTTCCCAGGGTGGTGGCATAGGTAGAGCAGGCAGAAAGGAAACCGGCAAAGATCTGAACTAGTGAGGTGTGAATCACTCAGAGATGCCCTTCCTTCCCACCTCCACCATCTCTGGCTGTATGAATTTTCCTACTCTTGCCTCACCCTTCCCTCCCATCTGTTGGAGTTAAAGATTTTGGTAAGTGCTTGATTGCCAAAGGAGAACATCTCTAATGGGTTCCTCATTGAAGTGGCAGAAGTGGGCAGCACTTAAGGGAACCCACACATGATATATAGGACTCTGGGTTTTATTGTGAGACAAAAGGCAGGATCTCATCAGCGTTACTTTTGCAATCATTAATCAGTAGAAAGAAAATCCTTCAGTAGTGCTGACAGTTCCAGTTTTGGCTTACTACTAGATTTAGACCAGATGTGACCCAAGCAACATGACAGTTGTGGAAAAAATAATAATTGTTCCTTCTTTTGTAAGTGAGAAACCTGCAAATGCTCAGCTCCTAATTAAATAATAATGATTGTGAAGTGTGCAGGTGGAAGAGGCATCCAGATGGATTTCTGGTGGTCAGTTGTGTGATGTCGCATGCCTTCACTGACTTCGGCTCAGACAACGGCTAGTTTAGATGGAGCAAATTTCCCCTTTGCTCTTCCCCTTGAACCAGAGACAGCTCAGATTTCTTCTCAGGAGCAGAATATGAACTACTTTTGCCTCCATAGGACACAGGGTTTGAACCATTCCCATCTCAAGAATTTTGGGGGCTCGCAACAGATAACTGAGCAAGTCTTCTCTTTTTAGCGCTGACAGTTCCTCTTCCCCTTCCCACCTTCTTCTCCACAGAATATTCATCAGCAGTGGTTCCTCGGGACCCTGCCATGGGCAAAATAGGAATTGGGGCCTGTGTTTCTTCTGCATCTTCACAGAGACCTACCATAGATAAATTCTTACTGTGATGACATCCCATTCTGGTCCCACTCTTTGGCTTATTTCATGATGCAGATATGCTGGACTGAGAAGACTGAGAGAGTTCAGCCAGCGTCCCTTCTGCTTCTTCTTGATCTCTGCTAAAAACCACATCACCTACACAAAACATTGTCTGCATTCCTTCCAAATGGGCCTGCACCCTTCAGGGCTTCACAGGCATTGGAGCTTGTTTGGGGTTTTGTACATACTTAGTTTTGTTGTACCACAGCTCAGGATGGCAGATAAGCCACTGCAGGAGGCTTGCTGCACTCCTATGGTACAAACCAGCCACAAGCCCAGCTTAACCTGCTAAGTTGTGTTGGCCTTTGCTTTGTGTCACCACATAGAACAGTGCTATCAGGAAGTCTTGGTGAGTCTTCCCATATGATCCAATAGGGAAAAAAAGGCACCTGTAGCATTCCTGGGTTGTGCTTACCATGAGATTGGTAGGTACGCGTGAGGCAAACACTGAGTGAAGACTTATTTGAAGTCAGACATTTTTCTTAAATATACCAGTATTACTGATTGCACTAAGAGTGGGACTGAGCTTACCAGTAAGAAGAAAATGAAGCGGGTTTCAAGATGCCTTTACAGAGATTTCTGGCATTAACTTTCTTCTTGACAGTGTCTGCAGGACTCAGAATCACAAAGAACATTTACAAAACCACAGTAAATTCTATTTTTATTCAGGAGATAATTTGCATAAATTCTTCCAAGTGCCTGAAACAATAGGCACAATATAATCAGCCTTCAAGGAGTCTCTGGATGCATTACAACTAACAAATGATGGGAATGTTGGTACTATGTGGTGTCTTTCATCCAAATAAGCCAATGTTCTCAAAATGTTGGGCAAGTCCAGTACAGCTGTACACAGTCACAGATTGCCTGGCTACAGAAGCATCATCTGTCCTGCAGCTCATGAGGAAGTGTGGACAAGAAGGTAAGAGACCATGTCCTGAAGCAGTGGGTCTGGGCCATGTCTGGCAGCGTTGTGAGCACACCCAGCAGAACAGGGAGTAAAGGCTCAAGCCTAAGAACATCTTCCAGCTTTGAAGTAACTGGTAAAGGGCCAGCTCAGGATATGAGATCTGAGGCACACTGTGGAATGGGTATTTCTCTCCTTGTCTGACTGCATTCAGTGAGACTGTAGATGAGAAGCAATGTGTGTTTGTGTGTGCATGGGTACTGCTCACTCAGCCATCACTAAACCACAATCTGCTCTGAAGTGGTAGACAGATGCCTCTAAACTGGATGCATGTCTACGCAAAATGTTTGTGATCAGTACTTCATCCAAATAAGATACAAGCAAACTGAGACGCATAAGCTGTAATAATGTAACTGGAGCTCACCCAGGACACTCAAGGCAACAACCTTCCAGTACTTCTGTGAAGGCTGCCGTGGGAGCTGGAAGAGCTCTACACATGGCTAGATGTTTATAGCTTGTTCAGAAGACCACACCTCTGACAGCAGACTGTCCCGTGGCACTGTTTTATTGCATTGAGTGAGAAGGAAAAAAGCCCACTACTGACCTACTTCTCATGGCACGTACATTTGCCTTGTGTCCAGGGACTGAAGAAGTCCCGAACTCCCCTCATTTATGATATTCAGCTGTGCTTCAGTGCGAGGTTCAAAGATAGGCTGTGGAAGAGAAAGCACTCAACTGTAGAATAAAATGTGCTACAAATAAAATCAAGTAACTCAGGCTAGAGAATAATGGTAAATAGCCAGGTAGCACAGAAATGATCATTTTACAACTTTGAATTACAACATACCAAGGGAATTGTCATTGAGTCCAGTTTTATTAATGCAATACTTAACCGATTCAGAGGAGGCAAAATGCAAACTCCCTCATGAATTAGTTTAACCAGTGTGAATTTGCGAGTAGACCAAGCCTCAGTCAGAACAAAAGAGAAAATAATCCCCTTGTAATGCAGCATTTAACACCTAGCAGGCAGGTGATAATTGCTTCAGTCCAAGGGGATTAGCACATTGTAACCTCATTATAATGTAAAATGTAACTTCCCTATATGGGGTTGTCTACATGGAAAACTTATAGTGGCATAAACAAAGGTATGAATTCAAACTGATTTAGTTTTACTGGAATAATTCCTGGTGTGAATTTATTTATTTGGAAAGAAGAACACATTTTGTTTGTGGTGGTTGCTTTTTTTTCCCCTTCTTTTTCCCCCTGCAGTTTAGTCATTGATACTTTGGAATTAATTTAAGGTAAATTAAGAACTATTCCTATTATTCTTAAACAAGAATATACACACAAAAAGTCCAGTCTGATGTAAGCTATATTATTTAACTCTAACTGCATCTTTATAGCAATGTAACCGATATAATTTTCTTCTATAAACAAACTTCAGGCAAAATGCAGCATCAAACAGATGATACAGCTTTATGATAGACTTAATTGGCCCTAAATTCTTGCTGTCACTGCTCTTAGTGACGGCAGTAGCGTTTCAGGGGTTGAATATCCAGATAGATCAGGTGCTTTTAAAGTAATCTTACAAATAAAGAGTTGAGGAAAAGAAAAAGGGAAGGAAGAAAAAAAAAAAAGAAAGAAAAAGAAGAAGAAAGGTTCTTCTCCTGCCTTTTGGGGAAGGATTGACCAGGGTGGGGAGTGAGAGATGGCAGGTTGCCTCCATCTAGCAGGGTTTAGACTGATGTCAGATGACTGTGAAACCACACGGTATTTTTCTGATATCCTGAGTATGGTAACTTAAGCTGTTTAAAAACCAGACACCCAGTCTGAATTAGTCTCTTAGGCTTTTTCTGTTGCCAATGGAAAGACATAGGCCCCGCAGTCTCTTGACCTGCCTTAGGCACTCAGCATAGTGGATCCTGTGTGTCTCTTCATTGTTTAATGCCAGGTGAGATGAGCCCCCACCCTGAATGTCCACTGAAATACGCTGAAGCCATTCAGTCAGCTTTACTTTAAACAGCATGTGTTTTTAAGAGTTTGCTCAAAATGAGGGACACTGGATGTCAGCCAAGTCCCCCCACCACTGAATGACACCATCACATTCCTAAACTAAAGAAGTATATAGTTTGAGGAGTCCATTTTTATTAACTGGCAAGTGTGCCTAACGGTATTGAGCCAAGTAGTAATGCATTTAGGGAACATTCATACACTGAACACTAGACAACCATGCGTTCTTGCTAAAGTAAAATTATTTCTGATCCTAGTGGGAATTTTGTCATAATTGGTGGAGCAGGATCAGATGCATGGAATATTTGCAATATGAAGATTTATGAAAAGAGCAATTACCGGTGGTTCCTCCACTAGAGTAGGTGCTATTCAATATTCTCATTAATTATTTGGATAAGGGAATATAATAAATATTATAAAATGAATAAAAATATAAGCAATGTCAAAGCAGTAGTTGGAAAGCTTAGGAGGACTAATGATCCTGAATTCAGAATGATCTTGGCAGACTGGAAATTGATCTGAAGTAAAGGGGATGTAATTCAAGAAGTGCAAATATGAAGTACTGCATTTTAAATAATCAAATGTGAAAAGACAGGGAAAGAATGGCAGGGCAGCCATCCTGCTGGAAAGGAACCAGTAGTTAGAATGGATCTAACAAGAACATGAATCAACAATGCAAACACCTGGAAGCAGAGGCAGAAATGTTATCTGTAGGGCACGTGCAATCACCTTTACTTCCTTCTCTATTTTCTTAGGGCCACTGCAAGATTTGTGTGTCCAGTTTGGCACATCACACTTCAGGAAAAGTAAAGATGAGGAGAGGGCAGAGAATAACAATGCAAACAACTGGACATCTAAGATGCATGGCTAAAGAGGGTTGAAAAGACCCAGATTCAAAGAAGGGAAGCTGGCAGGAAGGTGAGGATATCATGATAATTGTCTCCAAGTTTCAGTGTAAAAATTCAGTGTAAAATAGCAAGTGGTAATCTGTTCTTTATGTATACTGGGGCTATATTATGAGGTAATGGGCTATAACTGCAACAAGGGAAATTTAGGTTAGATATTAGGAAAGTCTTTTTAACAGCCAGAATAATTAAGCAATGGAAAGGATTGCCCAAGGAGGCTGTGCAGCCTCTGCTTGTGGGATTGTCTAAGGACCAATGCTATAGACATCCATCAGGAAGGATTTAGGTAGAACTGACGCTGCCCTAGGGCAGCAAGTGTTCCTAGGTGAGCTCTTGGGCTCTCCTCTAGTCCACTTTTCCTTGACTTGTTTTTCTGCAAGGGGGAGAATTGCTGGTACTGCCAGCAAATATGTCCTAGCGTATGGCTCAGGGACTGGTTGGGTACATGGGGAGTGAGGGGAGAGCCAGCTGTGAGACCCTCTTCAGAGGGCTTCCCAGCCACACCAGTGAAGCAGAGAGGTCAGAGGAGCACGCAAAGCAAATGAGGGAAACATACCAAAACATCGACCTTGACATCACCAAATCAGTAGGAAAGGTAATGTTTACTTCACTGAAAAGCAGTGTTAAGACTAAAAGTACTGGAAGACAAAGATCAGCTTACAAAACTGGTATACTATCCTATCTGAGAAAACTCCACACCATAGGGTGCTCTACAATTTAGCAGAAAATTGCATAATGAAATGGATACAAAAAAGCAGCAGGTTCATATGTGTTGCGTCTGAGGTACACTAAAAGCCCAGAGGAGTTGGAAGAAGCAGACAGTCTGATTTTTAGACATGACTGGTACTATATACTGTCTCATTTTCCATCATATTGTGTAGTTGGTCCTTCTGAAGACTTCAAAGAAGCAAAACGCCTTCTCAAATGGAAATACTTGTATGCTAAATCCATGAATGACACCTGGTTACAACTAGTTGTAACAACTCTGTGAAAATTAAACAGAAATATTTAAGAATGCACACAGAAGTACTCTGAAAATGGGCAGGCAAAACTGCCAAGGAGAGCAGACATTTAGCACCAGTTTAAGCCAGCAAGTCATGACCATATGACTTCTGATTCAAAACAGGTCTGACAATTCACATTTTGACCTGTCTGGGGAAAGCCTGCAAGTGGCATTTTAACTCCTGTAACTTCCAGATAAACACATGCTACCTGCATACCCTAAGCAAAGTAGTCGCTTATGTGCTCTTTGTTTCTTGTAACTGCATGAGACGCTAGCGGAGAAGACAGAATTAAAACAATAGGTCTAGGGGAGCAGATGGACTGATACAACATCAAAAAATAGGCTAAGAATTGACAAAGTGAATAATGGACTAATTCTGCTTTGAAAAAGCTGTATCTGATTTTAGCTTAACAGCTATAGTCATACAGTTTAATGCATACCAATGTAAAATACTACGATCTAAATAAACAGAAGAGTCTAAGCCGGCAATGGCTGTACCTGTGGTAGAAACTGCACTCTTATCAGTACATCTGATGTGTTTTAGCACAAGGGATTATTTAATGCTGCAGTTGCTGTAGAAATGGCCTAGGCTTCCTAGCACTGCTCAGCTGCCATGCAAGAAGCTGGAAAACTGTGACCTTTGGGGAGATGTCCTGCTCCCATGGAGACAGGGCAGGAGAGGAGAAGCAGTGAAGGGCTGCAATGCAGCTGGTATCACGATTCCGAGGTGTGAAGGATGTCACGGCAGCAGGCCTGGAGTCCTCACAGCCCCGGTGTCTGCAGATGTTCAGAATGGCTGCCAGGGCCCACTCAGCTGGCCTGGGCCATCCAGAGCATGGCTGGAGCTGGCAGAGGGGCAAAGTTCTCCAAGAGATGCATGGCACCAACAGCCTCAGTAAAAGCTGCTGTCAAGGAATAGGTACCGCAACGTTTCCACACCAGTCTAACTGCCCCTGTGCTCTGGGGCCGCTCTGCGTTGTCTGCTGGTGCAACAAAATGCTAATGCTTTTTTTGCAGACAAGGCCTGAGGAGAGTTTCCAGGTGATATGCTACTCTTGAATGTATTTCTGTTTTTTGTTGCATCAAGCCACTTCAGCAGTACCAAATAGCAAATACTCATTTTATCAAGGACCCTGAAAAACCATAATTAAGGCTCAAGCCCACCCTGAAAACGTGTGGTGTCGTGCTCATTTTACAAGTGATCTAAGCAAGGAAAGGGGCTAGGAGAGCTGTGGCCTCAACCACAAAGTGTGACAGGGTGGGAGCAGGGGTGTGCTGGCTCTGAGGGTGCTCTTCCAGATAATGGAAGAATCAAGGGTTTTGTCACACACTTCCTTCCATTTCTCCCTAAGGAGCAAGTCCTTATGAGGTCTCACCTGGCTGTCATTTTATGCACAGCCAAGGTCACAATAAAAAGTAAAATATGAAAATCTAATTTGCTTTGCTAATGCAAAATAACCTCTTCCTGTGTGTGACCAGGCACAGAGTTCAGCCACTCAGCTCTAACAGGCTAAAGATTGCTTTCAAAGTCTTAATTCAATTTCAGCCAGCTTGCTGTGAGCTTCCAGCGAACAACTCAGGGGCCTCCCTGCCTTCCCCAAAAGGAATCCATCACAAAACTCTCTGCGATGAGCTCTTTGATTTCAGATTCACTCTTACACACATCAGTCAGCTCAGATGCTCCTTTCAAATCTGAATCACCTGGGGATTTGGCATCCTTATAAACAACACATTACCACTTGCCAGGCATTTACATACCAGAGAAGTCTAAGGGAAATTTTTCTTCCATGTGCTGTAAGGTTTCTTTTAACAAGTATGAGTGTATACAAGGGCACATATTTTTTTAAAATAGGATTTCTACTATAGATAAAATAGCATGTAACAGCCCAGCTATGTTTTGCTCTAGGCATGCTTTAAATATGTATTCTAAGGTCCTTTGGCCCTTATTGTGCATGGATGATCAAAAGCATTTGTTAGTTGTTCTGTTCACTTCTCGCCCCTTGCTGAAGTCAGCGGAGTTAGGCACCAAGAGCATTTGAAAATCCAAGCTAGATGCCCACCTCTTCAGCCACTCTGAAAATACTGCTTTAAATACTCCACCTACAGTTCTTTGCACCATCCTCTGAAGAATGCATCATTGTTAATACAGGATAAAGGTTACATAGATTAAGTTTTTTCTCATATTTTCTCTCCTGCATATGCTACAGATGGCAATAGAAGCTTGCCATTTTGGTATACATGGGATCACATACAGGATCACCATCAAGACCTGCATTACTTCCTGGGAAGCCAGAGTGACAGGGCAGAAATGGCTGTAAAAACGTGGTGGTGGTATACATTCATCAATACACACTCCCTTACAGTGGAAGTGTAGCCGGGAATGCCTCCTGATCTCCCTGCAAGATCTGACCAAGTGCACTTTATAGCCAAATGCCTTCCTTTATAGTGGCACTATGTTCTTCAGGTAATTAGGATTGGCTATTCTTTTCTTTTAAACTGTTAGCACCACTACCAAGAAATAAAGCATCTGTAAAAAGAAACAGGTTGCTCAATTTAATTGAAAATATCTAATGGGGCTATCTGGAAGAAGGTCTTTTTCCAGGAAACGAATGCTTATCGTCCCACAGCAAGTGCAGTTCATGCTTTGCTAATTCTTTATGTGAGGCATTAATCTATTTGTGCTCATTCCCCCCAAACAACTGGAAGAAATTAAGTTTCTTTTTAATTATTCTGCAGCATGTTTACTACATTATTCAATTCAGCTTCAATAATAATAATAATAATAATTAGCACATACAGAGCATTTTACATCTTCATAGTGGCCTACAGCATTAACTACTGCATCTCAAAATGTTCTGCACTTGAATTAAATAAGTCCACTACTGCAAGTAAATAACCATTTCTTTTGCGCCTTGTCTGATATAATCTAAGTTTACACACACACAGCAGAAATCACATTCCTGTTCTACTTTTAGGATCAGACCTGGGTCCTAGGATTTCTTGGCTTCCTAGTATAGCACCCAGGAAAAGGCTTTTCCTGTTGCCTCCCCCTCTGTCACCACGCTGATGCTCTGGGAATTTGTTAAACACAGAGTAGTGGTTGAGTTCTGCAGTGCTGCGTTTTCCCTTTGGGAAGGAAACGTTCCAGAGCTTCTCTGCTTTGTCTCTTGAGGCTGCCTTTTCTGTCGTGCCTACAGAACCCCTCATGGAGGCTGCGCAGCTGGCTAGCTGGGACCACGGCCTCTCATGCAGAGAGGCTTTGTGCCTCCATTGCCCACCCCGTCCACCTCCTGCCTCTCATCCCATACGCTCACCGCAAGCCATGAGTGGCAAGGGCTGTGTGGCGCTGGCACAGGCAATGCAGAAATAAGCACTATCATGGAGGAACAGCTAGCAATTTCTCCCTGTTCTGTTTACCTCCCATTGCTATTTGAAGTGACTTTCCCATCACATACTCCTACCGAGGAAAAGTAAGAGTCCTTTTGGGATAAAGTACGTGTAATGCTCTTTTAGGAAACTGTAAACTGGAGACAGATCTACAGCCTGGGAAAGGAGATAGAGAGTTATTTTTATTCTTAAATTCCTTAGGGGGAGAGGCACTCAGATACAAGTGTGATGAGAGCCATACAAGTACATAGAGAGAGAGTGCGAGAGGAGGAAAGGAGTGATTAATGCAGCTGGGCTACACTGCTTGCTGGAAGATGAAACCGAACCCGCAAAACCAACATTTTGACAGTAACATTCCACTCCAACTATGGTAACTTTCAAGTTAAAGACACCAGCAGCACTATTAACCCCAGTTTCAAACATCTGTGACAATAACCATCGCTACCAGCTAAGAGCGACTGCTACTCCTAAAGCAAATGACCAGAGATAACCAGTTCCAGTCTCTCTCTCCCAGCTGCCTGGTAGGCTCAATCACTCTGGATCTCACTGGAGGTGGTCTGTCTCCAGGGAAGCCTGCCAGAAAGCAGCTGGGCAGTGATGGCTCACTTGTGCAACTGGGAAAGATGATAACCCATACAGGAGTCCCTGCACCGTGCCACAGCCGGGACCCCAGGGTACCATGTCCTCTCCCCTCCTGCTCTGCTGAGATGCTAAGAGCAAAGCTGTTAACTTGTGCAGCAACTGGACTGCAACTCACACATCTCCATCATCAGTGCCAACAGCACTGGAAAATGCGGGGCAAATCGGCAAATACAAGTGGAGACAAGGGAAGGTCATTGCTTCTTGACTCTAGGTTTGACTCTGGCGCAGACATACTGGCCACCACCAGCCATTGTGGTGTAGACCAAAAAACTCTTAAATTAGTAGCAGAATAGGGGGCATGAAGAGAGAGTTGCATAGCTGATTTTGCTTTTGCCTATTTAAAGAAGACAGAAATTTCTAGAAAAGTCAGGCAGCAAGGACAGCTCTGTTTCTGGGAAGACTATATATTTTCATGCTTTGTGGGGTTTTTTTTGGGGGGTGGGGGGGATATCTGTTAGACTGCGAATGTAATTAGTAGATGGATCAAACTGCAGCCTAAAAGACCCTGAAACACTTTGTACAGTGTGGACATTTCTCCTCAGGAGCTGTTTGTGACTCACCGTTCCTATCAAGCAGGATAATGTGCCTCTAAATTTCACCTGACAGAAAATGTATCACAGTGTCAGCTGCATTAGGGAATGACAAACACAGCCCGGCGGTGGTACTGTCAGACACCTCTTGGATGCTCTCAGCAAGCACAGATGGAGGAACTAACCTGCCTCAGTTCCAACAAAGTAAAAGGACTTGGCCAGCTCGAGGACACACTCAGACAAGTTCAGCAAATTGTAAAAGCACTCATTAATCTCTGTAAAATGAGCCTCCTAAGGAAGATGTGTTGAGGTGGAACCTGGGTGACCTGCTTATAAGCAGAAAACTGACTTAGAAACAGAGTTTGGCCTATGAACAGCTTCTGCTGTTTTGAAAGGGCCTTCCGCCAGCCCATCACACATGGCAGGCACAGCCCATGCAGCTGCTGAGAGCTTCTTGGCTCCGAGTGGCTGGGCCATGCCGGAACGGGGCGTGCTCTGCAGCACAGGCGGCCAGCATACTGCAGAGGTGCTCATGTTGCTGTTGACCAGGGGAGCACCTAACAGCTGACCCTGCTTTTGGGATCCAGCCTTGAAGATTCTGTGTTACGGATGTGCCAGCCTGCGCATCCTAACACAGGTTAGCTGGAGATGTCCCAGTGCCTAACAGAGGTGTCCACGGACTGCTACTGCCGATACGTGAGGGGAGCAATGCTTTTGCTTTGGCCATGCCAGCTTAGGCTTTTGTACTGAGAGAGACAAGTTCACTCCCTGTACATATACTAATAGGAATCAGGATCATACGTACCCCATCCAGAAATTGTGTTTAGCTTTCTAGAACCAGCATTTCCACGCCACATGATATCTGTTTTTCATACTTCAGGTTCCTGGCTGTTATGGCAGGAACGAGGACCTGGTAGAGAATGATGCCATCTCCTGCACAAGTGGCCCCTGGGACATGCTACACCAGTGAGTGAGAGCTGGACTGTTGATCTGAAGTGAACCCAGGTACAAAGAGCAGGGGGGGTGTTCATCTCATGTCCTCACTGGATGCTCTGGCAGCTGTTACAGCATGTTTCGTCAAAGCTAAGACTGATGGTACCAGTTTCCACAATGAGATTTTGGACCTCCTGCAGAGTTAGATTTATTTTCCTACTTTTTTAAAATCCTTTTTCAAAGAGGCTGAAGAGAGATATATATGTATATATACTAAAGCAATTGCAATCAGCTCCGATTTCTCTATATATCTTTATCTATTCAGTGATGTCTCTTTTGCATAGATCTCAAAGAAATGGATGGTGGATGCAGGGCAGTGAGTGAATACCTCCAGCCAGATTCTAAAAAGGATTAGAGGTAAAAAATATCACGTATAAGCAAACTGGTTTTGATCTAAAGACAAAAGCGTGAATCAAACAGAGCTGATAGTCTGGACTACCTGTCTGTACTGCACTTATTCTTCTTCAGCTCTTCTGATGCAACACAGATGTCCGGCAGTGCAGCAGCACAAACCTCCGTCTGTGGTACACCTCTCCAGATAAGCCGCTGCAGGAGCTACGGTGGGGAACCCATCGGCTTCAGCCAGATTTGTGGTGAGTGTACTGCATGAGCTATCTGCAGAGTGTTTGAAATCTCTGCCTTTCTGGATTCCTTCAGAGTCCCTTCCTTCACACTCTAAACAAAAGCAAACACTGTAAAGAAAGATTTACTGGAACAATGGTATCCATCTGCTCCTACATCTCAACAAACTCATATTTGATAGGTTGAGATTAAGCAGTTGGCCAGACAAGATGCCCAACGCATCAACAAACATAGCTGTAGCATAAATAAAATCAGTGTGCAAAGGCAGTGAATGAGAAATGTGTTTGTTTCTCAAAATCCCTGAAGTTCTCCCCAGAAACCTGAAGGCTCTTTCACTCTAGCTGCATTCCTCCTGACCCTACCACCATCTCAGCACCCAGCCTTTGCTCTCCCCAAACAATCAGATTGGCTTCAAATCCACAAAACAAAACAGAAGGTTGAATTCTTTTTAAACTGTTTTTTTTTCTTCTGCTGTGAAAATCAGAAATGTGTTTGTTTAAAAAAAAAAAAAAGGAAGGAAGGAAAGGAAAAATAGCCTTTAAATGTTCCTTTTGTTTCCACAGTTATGCTCTCATTAAATCTTCAGCTATCACACAGCTATAGGTAAAGCATAAGAGCTGGCAACATCAAGATGCCACATTAAATCACAGTCAAGAGAGCTGGGCTGCAAGCAGCTCCTTCGAGGGCCCCCACCCTGGGGCCAGTCAGCTTGCTGTTCAGGGCATTGCACTACATGCAGGGGATGGAAGGGAAGGAATAGCTGCAAACTCCACCAGACCCATGGCTCCAAACTATCTCTCACCAGCCTCAGCCAGGATGCTGCAGAGCAAGAGGAGAAATCCTCTCTTCCCCTAGACTTCATCAAAGCTGCATCGGTCCCATCTCCTGTCAGCATGGGGAGAGCGAGACAGGTTTAGAAATGATCATCTGTCAAGAAAGGATGAGGAGGATGGAACAGGTAAACTTGCTTATCTGTCACCCTGGATGTTTCTGTCTTGTTGCCAGAGGACTACACTTTTTCTTATGCAGCATAGCATGACAATAAACAAACAATGAAAGCCTTGGGGAAAAAACAATAAATGCACTGGTGTTTGGAGCATGTTTTAGTCCATTGCTAGTGAGGCCCTGAGGAAGAGATGCCTACTTTTGTACCCATGTCTCAGGTGGGAGGCCAAGCCACTGCTCTGAGGCAAGCCACCTTCCCATCTGCTCATGGCACTCTCCAGCCCTGTTACAGCTGTGGTGTCTCCAACAGTGGGGCTTTTCCTCCTCATGGCAGGATGCTGTGGGTGTCTGCTGAGCACAAGACGTTGCAACCAGGTTAAAACCCACCTTTACATGAGGCTTTCCCTCTGCCCAGTGAACAGAAAGGGTGGGGGCTGTGGAGGAGGCAGGGAGATGCCACTTCACAGCATCTTTGGTGGCTGTTGGCTCATGTGGATTTAAGTTGCTGTATATCATTGTCTCTTTAAAGCCCATGGCTCACAGTTTCTCTGTCTTGTTTCTCAGGACATCAGTTTGACCCTTGTGGGCATCACGCTGCCCTCTACTCCATACGTGCTTTACCACAGAGGATGGGATAGAGTCTGCAGTAGCAAGCTTTGCCTTCAGGCCATCAAAGTGTTAAACCTCTAATGTGCTCACAGACAGGCTGTGCATTTACATCCCTGAGGGCAGGTTTGTATTAAGGTCCAGAACGCCCTCCCAGAGGCCATTAAAGTTAGTGGAAAGGCATGTCGTGGGCAGTGACTGGATCAGGTGGGCAACAGCTTCATAATTGAAAGGACTTGAAAAATTCACGATCAATTTGTCAGAGGTGGCAACTCATTAGCAGGCAACTGATTTTTGAGATACTGCCAGCCCAACCTTCAGAAAGCATCCCTAAGTCCCAGGGCACCAGCAAGGATGAGGTATGCTTGGCACTCCTGAAGTGAGTCCCAGGAGCACCCTAAGGGTCAGCACCAGAAGACGTTTCAAGTTTAGAGTCTGTGGAGCTCAGAGGTTGAACTCATTCCCAAAGCTTTTTCTCCAAAATGGTGGTGGAAATGCTTTGCTGTGTGTAAGTCAGATCTTCTTGCTGGAAGCCCTCATGGTTACCCCTGCTGCTTTACTGAGCACATATTGTTACTATTTTTGAGAAACAGCATCTCACTAAGTTCTTCCTGAGTCTAAGAATAGGAATTTTTCAGAGAAATGGCTTTATTACAAAGTGGCCTTGATGCAAAAATGAAACTGTCCCTTCTCAAGATGGAGGGTTTCCAAGTTTGTTAAAAAATACATGCATTTGACAATTTTACTGTAACTTATTGTGAGTGTGAAATAATATAGGAGGATTTTTGTGGTTTGACTTGCATTTCTGCACTTATATATGGTAATTAAATGTAAAAAAATGTCAATTAAAAACAAACTTTGGCAAGAGATTAGTCAAGATATGTGTGTGCTCGAATTTTTAGGGGCTTGAGCGGGCATTCCTTTGACATTTGCTTTTTTAAAAACTGCCTTAAAATACAACACTTCAAAAGCAGCTGCTTTGTGTTCACAGAGCGATTTCCATATGTAGAGTTAAAGTCAGATGTACAAATGTGTATGTGCCCAAATGACCATAACCGATGGTAATAGGTTAGCTAATTATTTGCACAGTGCCGTTTCAAGACTGGCAGATCTCTGTTAGTGCTCAGTTTATGCAGAATAATTAAGGACAGAAGGTGAACCTCAATAGTAATGTATGCCCCTCTCCAGTGCAGTGTGCCAGGCAATGGATTAATATTGGTGCCATGAAAGAAGAACAAGCAACCTTACACAACTGTCTGGATTTTATGGCCTTCCACACCTATTTCTGTGAATGCTACTGGGTCTTGATCTGGTCACGTACCTTTTCTGTATCTCATATTCCTCATTTGCAGAGTGGGGATAATCATCTTTTTAAGTGCTGCCTGGTATAACAAATCCAAGTGCACCAGAAGCGCAGAAAATCATTGCAGGAAAGGGCTGTTCATTGTCGTACATAAAATTGCCTGATTAGCTTGTGCTGTTGTGGAAGATAGCAAGGCAGAGTGAGAGCTCATCAAGTTTTTTTGTTATTGTAAAAAATTGCTTCAAACAAGCTGAAGGTTCAGATGTGTTATTGCAGGAATGGGTGGCGTCCACTCTGCCACGCTCTGTTTCTGTCTTACGGGCCTTTGCTTTGCCAGTAGGCAGCAGCCCTGGCTACGATCTGTCCCGCTCCCACCAGAAGGCTCTTTCCAGTGGCGGTCCCGCACCTGCCTTGGGGACTGCTCGGCCGCTGGGCCGTAGCCATTCCTCCTGCTAGGGAAAATGCAGCCTCTGAGAGCAAAACCATCTGCTCTGACAAAACCCCTGCAGGAAAGCCAGGCAAGCGCGAGGTCTCCTGGGGACTGGGAGCACTAGTGCAATACACTGTCATCAAGAGAGGCAATTAAGAAATCTGCTCACAGGAGAAGAGAGGGTAAACATGGTATTGTGTGCTACCCAGTGTTTATCATAGGGATTTTGAATTTAAAAGATAAACAAACACGCAGGCTCTGAGCATTGAGGAAGTAGGTGCAGACCTTTGTCTGATCATGGTGGAGGTCTGGTTCATCAGGGACAAGTTGGCAAAGGCTGTAGAGGCACTGGGAGGTGACAGGCACGTGGCCTCGTTCTCCATCCCCATGCCTCCATCATGTTTAGAATGAGCTGGGATCTGGTGGCACAGCCACAGCCTTGGTGACCCGGCAGCAGCCAGAGAGGAAAACCTTACACATTCCCCACAGCCCTGCCACCAAAGTGCTCCCAGTATGGACTGGTCTGGGATGGATGGTGAGGGAATCAGCAAGACTTTTACTGATATTGGTACATTTCAGGCAAAAGCTGGCATATAATTAGACATCTGCACTAACAGAATCAGGCCTAGCAGACTGATCAACTACCAATATCAAAATTAGCTATCAAATATAATTAGCACAGTAATATCTTCCAGTCACTAACTGCAGACCAGCAGCCTGAGGCATCTCCAAAAATAAGGGTGAAAGGAGAATGATTGGGCAAAGAAGAAAGAAAAACATTATTTGTGAAAAAAGATTCTGACATTCCAGTAATTAAAAGAGGAATACAGCCTGAATATCCAATCATGGACATTAACACTCAGATGAACATGCTTATAAAGAAGCTAATAAACAAATAAAGATGTAGTTGTCTGGAGCAATTTTCATACATGTCTTCATTGCATTAAAGCTTGGAGGATTCGATGGGGATTTTTTGTGGCAGTGCTTGCAAGAAGGAATGTGTCTCAGAGCTGGAGGGAGAATTTTTCCATTCAGTTCTCTGCCACTCTGGAGGTGAACACCAAAAGACCCCACTTTTTCCTAAATATGTTTTTGGTTTGCTAGTTCTGGTGAATGCAGCTCTGTGGGAGCGGTGCATTTTCCCAAGTGGTGTTTGGGATGCCGCTCTCCTCCTGGCTGAGGAGTCAGTGGTTTCTCAGGACACAGGACTTGGCACAGCAAACAGGAGGGAGGTTCCATCTCACCCACGACCTGTGTTCAGCAGTGCTCTCCACATGCTGCTTGGAAGGGACACAGCAGTAATCCTGTGGAAGGCACTTACAAACTGCCCTGCTCAACATTTCCTGTTTAACTCTCTTAGAAAATGTCCATGGAAGGAGGCTTTCCAACTTCTTCAGAATTTCCTGTTTCTTTATAAAATTTACTTTCATCTTTTGACAAAGAGTTTTGAAGACTACGAGCCCATTTTTGGAGGAAAGCACTTTGGTTTTCCCCTTGTACTAGTCAGTTCATCACTCACGTGGGACCAGATGCTGAACTAGGGAGAAGGCAGTTTAAAGCTTGTCCAAATGAAAACCTTCTTTTAAAACCCAGCTCTTTCAGGTCTTGTCAGCAGCTCCAGGCACCACCAGAGCATATTGAAAAGCAATTTGTGACATCTGCACTCAGCAATTTAAGTCTGGGTCTTGCCACAAACAGCTTAAACTAGAAGAGCACTAAAAGGTTAAAAGGCCAAAGCTGCACAGAGCAAGTTCTCCCCAGGGATGCAATACTAGTTGGTCGTGTGGTCCTGGAGGTAGAGGGAGGTTACGGAACGACTGCAGACATACTGCTGAGCTGTTGCATGGCTGAGCAAGTCACTCTCCCGCTGCAGTCCTAACTGGGCAGCGAAGAAGCTGAATGTCGAAAAAGACCAGCACTTCATCTTAGCTGAGCAGCTTCACCTTTCCTGAGCAACTTAATGTACTTCCCTTGCAAATGAACACATGGTGAGGACAGTGCAAGCGTATGGAGTGGAGAACGGACAGCTAAGCACAAGGGGCCAAACTCCCATCCCAGTTCTGTGGAAAAACACATGGCCATTCACATCGCCAGGTGCTGGGGGAATACGTCAGGATTTGGCCCCAAATAGCCATGCAGAAAACAAGAAGCAGGAGGTGCAGCACCAGCGGGGTGGTGGAGAGGAGCCCTGTCCCCAGCCCCCTCCTTCCTTGCGCACTTGGCATGCTTCCCCCCTGCCCCACACACAGCCCTTTGGGTGCAGGGCCAGGGCTACACCTGCTGCCCACCAGCCTTGTCCTCATGACTGATGTATGCTGTGTGGAGCTGGGCGTTTCCCTCTGAGCCCCCTGCCCTGCATCCCATCCCTCCCATCCATCCTGGAGGGGGAAATAAAGTGCTGCCCACTATTGGGATGGTGATGGGAAACTTCATGACTGTGATGCCCTGCATGGAAGGCAAGGGAAATCACACAGTTATTATATATTATTTTCCTCTCTCCTATCCTACTGCCACTGCTGAGCAGTTTAATTGTTCTTTAAAATGGATTTTATACACTAGGCTATGATCTTAATGTATAACATTTAACAAAACTATTTCAATTAAAATTCTATTGCTATAGTTCTGAACTGAAATGTTCCTCTACATTGTTTGAAATCAAAGCCAGCTCTTTTCTCTGGCATACAGGAACTAGAAAAAAAATGAAATGTTCAATAAACAGGAAACAAAACAACTTTGTCTTTACTGTCCAAGCTAAAAATACCACCCAACACCCATCAAATAAAAGAAAGGAACATCCTCAATCAGAGGAAAAGAGACTTGATTTTAAAAGCTTGTCAGTATCATTTGTAACAGGGGTAAATAATTTACTTAAACATGTGAGTGTAGGTCATATGATTTCCATCCATACAATTGGACACTATTTGATCCTTACTGTGTTCCTCTGGGTTACATATAACTGCATTGCAACAAACAGAAAAAAACTAAACAAAACCTGGCATGGGCTTGGAGTTTTCTGTCTCAGAAATGAATTTTTATTCCACCTGCAAAACCTGATTTCATGCCACGCGTGCTAAAATCGTCACTTGCTCACTAATAGGTACAGTTGAGAGATAAAAATAAAGAGCACAAGGTAATATCAATATAAGAAAAATCCTTGTCACCAGTCCACCAACTGCCAGTGGCAAACAGCAAGAAGATCTCCACACAAGAGACAGCAAAGTGTACAGCACTACCCCTCTTCCCAGATATAATTTGCTCCACGTGCTGTTTACCCACTGATTCTTCCAAACTATGTCTTGGCTAGAAGGTACTTGATGACAGGTCATGGGAGAAGCAGAAGAATTTTGCAGCTTGTCTTGGCTGTACTGAGTATGCCCTCACGCTTGGAACAAATCAAATGCTGCGTACCATTAACAAACTGTGGCAGGTCCAGGGAGCCTTTCCTCCCTGGCAAGGACTGAAGAGATGCACCAGGGCTATAAACAATAGACTTACAGGCTGAGTTCAGTGGGTTGATGCTCACAGTGGAGAAAATGAGGTATGGGCTCACTTTATAAGGACAGATATGCAAGCATACTATACTCCGGACGGGTTGCAGGGGACAAGGAGACATTGCGTTTAGTGACCATTATGTGTCACGTATCTTCCTTTACTCTCTGCTTGGGAGACACCTTTGAAGGAACAAGAGCACCCTCATATTTCTCCAGTTTTCAGTGTCATTCACAAACTCTCCAGCAAATTTCCTGTCCTACAAGCCACTGAGTGTCATGTGCTAAGACACACTCTGGGAAATAGCTTGCATAGTTGACAAATATAGCAAGGTTTACATATTTCATTGTGGAAATCGTACAATTGCACTAGATATCGAAGCTTCACTGTCAGTAACACAACTTTACACCACCATGAAATCTCCACAAACTACAGCTCATGAGTTACAAAACTAGTTTTTAATACACAGACTTGAGGAAAACTCCCTGTTTTGCAAGTTGCCCTTAAGCTGGAACATGCAAAGGTAAGGGACCTTACACCTCTGTCTCCATCAGCTCCCTTGGAGAGAAGAAGAGCTACAAGCTTCCTTGGTACTATCTTCTCTGCTTCTCCAGACACCATTGAGGGAATGCCCAAGATTTTACCTGTCCAGTAAGTGAGCAGTGGGGGTGAGAGGTTAAGAAAGTGGGGGGAGAAACATGACAGCTTGAGGCAGCATGGCTGCAGTGCCTCTGTCTCTGTCCCCGCGTGCACACAGAGCATCCAGAAAGAGCAGCACAAGCCATGAGACTGAGCCTGAGCATGCACTCAACAGCAGCCGAATAAATGCACACGGATTTGCGTCAGCATGTTATTTTTGCTGCTGGACCCTGCTGAATTTATTTAACCTGGAAGTCACCAATCGCCTCCCCAGCTGGGAACAGAACAGCAGCACATGGTGTGATCTGTGTAAAAATCTAAGCTACAATGGCAAAGAGAAAAAGAGGAATTTGGTGAGGTATATTTATGTGCCTGTGTCAAAAGATCAAGTCTGCAGAATCATTGAATTGTTATACGGGTGTGATATGTCTTTGTAGCTAAAGATGAAAAGAGATGGAGGTAAAAAAATGCCTGTTGTGCCACACAGTTCATCTAGTTCATCTCCATGACAATGTATGTCCATTTTCTGCACCTCATTTCCTAGTTTTTGGCTGGTCTTTTAATGTCCCAAGAAATGGAACTTCCCTCCTTCCTGTGAAAAATTATTTCACAGACCTCTCTCTGGACCATTTTTTTTTTTCCTGAAGTTCTGCCAAAATTTTAAACTTCCTAATTTCATCTCAATACTAATAGACACATCACTCTTAATCTCAGTTAATGTGTGTATCTTTCATAATTCTGCAAATAATTAGCTCTTTACCAATATAGTTCTTTCAATTAGTCTTTCCAGCAACACGATTATTTTGTTCTGCCTGAGTTGTATCAGTTTTTTCCTGGTAAGACAACAAAACAGTTTCTGACACCCCAGCCACCAGCCACTCTGTGGGTTTTCTTCCCACAGCAAGTCAGCATCTGTGAGGGTCTCTAAAGAGTCTAGAATATCTTAGACTTCATTGGAGTTCATCAAGATCTACTTTTAGGGAAAACTAATCAAGCATTTCTTCAAAGATGCCAGAATGCAGCCTTGAGAAAATCCATTTATTGACGTGAATATTCTCCTCAGCTATACCCCCTTGCTCAGCTGTTTGAAATGCACATTTTCCTTCCTGACTCAAAAGCTGTGAGCATGTCAGAGGATGTCCAGAGGAGTGAGCCAGCTCAATGCTCTTTGCCCGTGCTATGTGAACGTAGCACAGCCTTAACTCTCAGTCTTCATTTTTTGATTCATTTTCCTGGTAGGACTTACCAGTGTGCTGAAATCCAGATACAGTCAACCAGTCTCCAGCCGTGCCACTTCTGTGAACAATTCATATAACAATTTTACTAGGATAAAATGTGGTAAAATTCCTGCCGTCTTCAAGATTGTCTCCTTATCAGGTTTGATCAGCAGTTTGTAGCCATCATCCCAGTATCTCCTTGCACGTGCCAGCATCAAAGGGAAAGTACGTGCTCCTGTCTCCAAACAAGAGACATTTTCCATATGTGCACTCTCCACTCTGTCCTGCCTAATGACTATACATTAAGATATTACGCAGGAAAGGTTACAACATTTTGCAGCATATGTCTGCGCAAGCGAGAAGCATGTCTCACACCTGCTTCTTGGCTTTGGGACATTATTCCTCATAACTCTGTTACAGCCTCACTGGCTCGCGGTGCGGCACGCTTCGAATGGCAAGCTGGGGCAGCAAAGTGGGCCTTTTCCTGCTTGGGATGCCAAGCTGCACAAAAGCCGCCATCCCTTCTCATTTTACAGTCAGAACTATTTCTGTGGTCTTGTGTGGGTGGGGAAGCGGCACGCCGTGAGAGACCCCCTGCAAAACAATGCTGCCAAATCACTTCCAAATGAGGCTCCCAGTTTATTCATGTGGAAAAATACTTATGACTTATTTTCTTACTTGAAATTCAGAGAGCTGGTCTGAGGGAAATAGATATGGTTTTCCTTTAAATAACATAGGCAGTGCTGGAGCAGGATTACATCTGTCACAGATAAAAATGCTCTATTTATGCCTTATTGTAATCCATTCACTGAGTTACGGTCCTCATGTCCTTCAGGGAGTGTCAGAAACCCACACAGTGTTCCCGAGTGCTACATTTTGCATTTGGATCTCCAATGCTGCTGACAGATGCGTACAATCGTGCGCAGCAGTCAGACAACTCCCTCTTGACTCTGTATCGGAGGAAGAGCGAGAGGGCAAATTATTTCAGCTGAGGTCAGCATTGACTTAAGCTCAAAATACTCCCTCCAGATCCACCTGTTTCAGACAGAAGCATGCGAACAGGCAGTGCTCTTCGGTGAATTCCCATCGCTTCCCTATTTCACATCCCGTTCTGGGGCTCTGCCATCACAGATGTAGACAACACACATAATCAGTTAAACAAAAAAGGCTACAATCAGCCTGATAAAAGAAAAAAAATCCCTTCACTTTGTAAGTGTAATATAATGGGTTGGTAAACACATATTCCCCATTTTATGGAGAAGCACTGAATATATAAATACAGGCATGTTCCTGGATGCTTCAGGGAAAATATTATTGATTTATTGAGAATAGTCCATTAAAAAAGAGACTGATAATGTCATTGATGTTAAATTAAACAAAGGTTTCTGAAGATTACCCTTTAAACAAGAGAGTTTCCGGTTTCTCTTATAATTTCAATTGCTAACAGTATCAGCTTCCTTCTTCACTGTCTTCCCATATCAAAAAAATAGTTTCTTCTTTCTTCCCTAATGGGCCATTCCTAACAAAGCTGAATGGTTCCAAGGAAATGCAGTGATTCACCAGCACTTGAACCTTGTCACACAGTGGTCTGAGACCCACCTGTCCTCAGGGCAGGGACTCCTTTGCTTGACCACGTTTCATGCCACCTCAGGCCAGAGAGCTCCTGGCCTTGCTGTATCCTGCTGAAGATGTCAGAGAACATCCAGAAACAGAATCCTGACCTTGTCAGTCCTGATTATGGATACCGGTGTGTACTGGTGGGTGTCTCCCAAGCCACTTGCAGCTGCTTCTCAGATATAGTTACCTGGGATTTAGGGACAGGTTCTCAGAAGGGCTTGGGAAGAGCAACTGGGGCCCTGCTCTTGAAAGCGTCATCATTCTTGAAATATCCCTTAGCAGTGTAAATCTGTTCTCCTTTATACCCACTTAAGCTAAAGTTTAAACTCTCAGGAACTGGGAGATTTTCTCTGAATAACCACAATAGCTCAAGGCCAAAGCTGAAGGGAAGTACCACCATGTTAACCTCAGGCAGCTCTGATATTTTTGTTGGCTGTGTCCTCAGAAAATAATTGTATTAGCAGCAGCTCTGACTAAAATACAGAGAGATGTGGCTCCCTCACAGCAGGTAAACAATCTGTGCAATTGGGCACAAACGCTGATAACAAGGCCTCCTTCCAATTAGGAAGCAACAAAACAAACTGCATCAGCAAAAATTCCTGCGAGGATATTCCTTAAGGCTTCTTTGTGCTCTTTATAAAACACAAACATTTTCACTATGCAATAGCCCCACATTCATCAGCTGACAGCAGGAATACTTAAGCACGCTTATTTGTGAAAATGCACAGAAAAGATTGCCTGGTGCTGCTGCAGCTAAACCGCAGGGTCACAGCCAGCGGGACTCATTTACATGGGCGAAGGAAAGACTGACATGCACAGACACAGAACTGAAGCCTCTCTCTGCAAGGGGAGTTTGCTAGGGAAGCTGAAATCTCAGTGTAGACATTTTAATCTTCAGAAAGCTGCTTGAATGGAATGTCCTTGAAGAGCAGATGCGTTTTGAGAGCAGCCACAACAAATTACCTATGTAGGTAGTGTGTGGGTCTGAGACTGCGCCATTAGAAACATCCCACCCTTGGTCCCTTCCATCTGAACATGGAGGGCTGGCTTCTAGTGCTGCAGAAAGACAGGAGTGCTCCTAGAGACAGAGCGTAAATTGTGCAGATTGTTTTTCATCAATGTCTACACAGTTTCCCAGCACTTCTACAGACACCCAATTGCATTAATCTGATGGTCTCAGCAGTTTCTTGCTTGGTCCACACATGACTGTCCCTGGTGATGGTGCATCCTGTGGTTCCCTGGTCTCCATCTTCTCCCTGGTCTGATTCACAGTCACTGGCAGCATGTCTACTCAGTGCACATGCAAAGCAATTGGATTTCAACCTTGCAGTGGAGTGGTGAGGAAAGAACGAAGGGAACCAAGGAGGCACTAAGACCAGGAGTTACTGGACTCATGATGAAACAGTCATTGTCTGTATTTGAGGCTTTTTCCTGACCTCTGGAAGGTCATCTGTTAATGGCATTGATGACTCTTGGAAGAACTGCTGAGGAACAATTTCTTGACGTAAGATGGGGTTCAGGAGACAAAACACATCATTAAACAAATGTAAAAAATAGGACCATAGGAAAGAGTTTATAAGATGACACATTACTTGATGTCAGCATTAAGACACTGGAAAACAACCTCTTTTTTTTACAATGAGCAGGCACGGCTATGTTTTTCCTGTTGTCTCAAGGGGTGTTCCCACTGCTTGCCTCAATGCAAAGAACACTCCCAGCAGAACAAGAGCTCCTTCTGGGGCCAGTGGTACCCAGAGGAGCTGTGGTGGGAGCAGGTGAGGGGCCATGGTGCAGCGACCTGGTGAGATATCTCCCACTCCCTCGGTGCAGTCAACCTAGAGGCTTCCAGGCTGCAGATTTAGTGGATGGGCCAGGAAGACACAGTTTTCCTAGCAAAGGGTAGCAGCACTGCCTCTGGAAGGCTGGAGATCAGTGGCAGGGAATGGAGTTTGCCAAAAGCAGTTTTTAACAGCCAATTTGGCTGTGATCTTGACAGCCACTTCTATCAAACCGGCTAAATCATCTCCAGCACAGCTCTGTCTAGGCAAGAGACGTAGGATTTATATCGATCTCTTGGAACAGTTTTGTAAGTGCTTTGTAAACGGCTCCTTTGATTTGCACATTACCTTCTTCAGTGGAGATACTGAGCATCATTCAAGCGACGTAGCTGTCAGTGAACTGGGTAAATATGAGCTCATCTCCTTTCTGGTAGCAAAGGCCTTTACTGTAGCTCACAGTACGAATGGTCCTTTCAGTTACAGTAAGGATTCATGATTATGTTGAAAGTTGATGGCTCAGCGTGCCTGTGTCTATGCCAACAGCCTACAAGGGGTGTCTGGACAGTAGCCCAGGCGGGGGAAGGAAAACTACACTTGGTCTGGTTAGAGGCCCAGACAAGACCAAAAATGTAGTTGCAGCCCAGGTGGCAAAGTAAGGTAGTTCAGGATGAATATTTGTGTTTAGCCAGATGTGCGTATAAGGCTTAGACATGTCTGCCATGTTTGAATGACTCTCTCACGACATCAAAGAGGGCTGGACTGAGCGGGAACCCTTCTGTATCAGCAAGATCTGCCCTTATGCAAACAGTGTGGCCGTGTTTTCCTTTCAGAGTAATTAGAAGGATCATAGCCTTTAACAATAAAGCAGCAAGCAGAAAGAGAGGTCATGTGTATTTTCTGCAGGGAGTTTGCCCTCCTGGAGGAAGAACTTATGAGTGCAAAGCCCGTAAATGTTCAAGGTTTTTCAGGGATGGGACTAAAAGTCCTTTTAAACATGGGATTTATCACCAAGATCACTTGAGAATCCATTCTGTGCATATTCTGGGCCTTCAGTGGTTGAAGTTTGAGTTTTCCCATATGTGGACAGAGTATAAGAAAGGGAGATAGCTGCAGTTTATTTCCAGGTCGGTAATTATGGGGTGCAATGCTAACACACAGGTCTTCAAAGGTGTTACACAACTAATAAGAATGATTTTAATGATACCTTCCTGAGGAGTTCCTAATGATAATGAAATGGTAATAACGTGAAAACAGCAAAAGAAATAGATGGTGTCAAGTGGTGGAAGGCTGAGAAGAAGTGTTTTGTTAAAGACAAGATGGAAGGCAGTCAGATACGTGTCTGAGCTGTGAGGTGTGATTGCTAAAAATCCCACTGGTCTTTGCAGGTTTTATGAAAGTGGGCTGTTTTACAAAGTGAAATATTAAACACATTTCTAAGGGCACAAACTTAGTCAAGGGCAAAGTTAAGGAAAAAAACAAAACAACAAAACAAACAAAAACCAAACAGGTTGTCCAATCTTCACCAAAGTGGCAGGGAGTAAGAACAATTCCTGGTTGGAAGGGTCCAGGACAACAACAGCACATGGGAGGAAAAGGAAAAAAAAGGGTGCATGTCCAGAGAATGCAGCAAAAAAACATTAGCCTGCTGCAAGAAAGGAAAGAATCAAAATCTGTGAAAGGCTTTACTGAATAGGATGAAACAGAAGCACCATCAGGAGTTAATAGCAAAGGATTGTTACAAACACATTTCATTCTGTTGAGGATCTCTGCAATTTCCTTTGATTAAAAAAAAAGCTCTTTCGTGGAGCAGTCCAGGACATTTCTGTTGAAAAATAGTCATAAAAATGTTGTTTCAAACAAAGCATTTAGATGTGTTTGTGAGCGCGTACCTGTGTCTGTGCATATTTGGACTGACGTGGATGAAATTCTCCAGGAAAAAAATCATAGGTTTTGAACTGATCTACTTTTCAACACTAATGCTCATTTTACAGACTTCTGTTGCTTTTCAAGGATTCTTCTTGTACAAGCAGATTAGTTGTAACAGTTCTAGCTGCTCTCCGAAGAGTATGCCATGAGGATTGTTTAGTCCCATTGAAGATTTTAATGATTCTTTTCTGCTTTTTTTTTTTTATGAGAACATTGAAAGAAAAGCATACAAGAGTTAAAAACTGTCTTTTTTTTCTTTTTTTTTCCACACAGATCTTTGTACCTGGAAGCTGCCAGAGAGACATTTGTTACGAAAGAAAAGAGGAAGCACCTTGTGTTTTGCCCTTGGAAATTTCCACTGATACTGCAGCTATTTCTAATTGCACAGACTGCAGCCATGCAGTGGAAATGTGAGTCCTTTCTTTTTCACCATAATAATGGCAAGTGGATGACATGACTGAAATATATCAGTGAGAGTGTTGCTATAACCATGATAGCACAAGGACATGGGTAAGACAAGCTGTTTGTTTAGAACTACCTTCATAAATAAGCACATCTGTTTTGGGTCCATGTCTTCCCCTGAGCTTTTTTATCAGAGCTGCCCTGCCGCAGCACAGGACCGTTTCGGAGTAGTGGGAGCTGGGTACCTCACCGCTGTCTGTAACTCTCAGACTTTCCCCCACAGGCTGTCTTTTATTAGATTGAATGGGCATGGCTGGAAAAGATTATACGAGGTATCTAGCACACAGCACCTTTGTTAGGTCTGAAATACAGCAGCTGACTTCAGAGCAAAAAGCAAACCAAAAACAGTTGCCCAAAATTTGGTCCCGCATTGCTCCTTTATCATGACATTGCTTTCAGTCACTTTTCCTAGCTGAAGTCAGCCAGTATGATATTGAAGCCTGAAATATTTGCCTGGAAGAGAGTATTCAAGCATGGGCGAGGGTGGAAACAACAAAAAGGCCAAACTCACTGCTCTGGGAAGTGGTCAAAACTTAACAACTGGTGCCGACAACGAGCTCAAATCTATGGGCGTAACACTGGGAAGGAGGGAGAAAACAATGAAGTGTCCGAGTACTCAGGTAGGATCTATACTTCCTTTACTCTATCTATATATGTTTTAAAGGGGACACCCCTGTGGCAAGTAAAATGATGCTCCAGTGTCTGTTACACCAGGGCTGTTTCCTTGGGATGCTTCCCTCCAACAAGAGGGCCAGGGCGCTCAGCAGCCCACCGCCCTGCTTCCATGAAAGCAACCCCCAAACCCTCCCAGCCACATCTCTCTCTCTGAGAGGGTTTCCGGCCCTTCAGCTTTCCCCACACTTCCCCAATTAAAATGTTCCGCCCCTGGATGCAGGAAGCCGTGCACATCTGCACGCCCGGCTTTCCAGCCCAGTGCTGTGACAGCTGGAGCTGCTGGCCAAGACTTTGGAAACAGATTTTTAATTTAGATTTTTGGCCAAGCTATGACCTATTTTAAACCTTTCAAAACACCCTGGATCTTGTGCAGATCTCAGTTGCCTTGAAGTAAACCTGCAGCAGCACGACTGAGCTTCCCAGCAGCAGCCGTGGGTAAAACCGTATGTAGAGTGCATTAGCATCCTGCCCATTGCGTTACCAATTGCACAGAGGAGAGGGCAGCTTCAAGTTTTGCTCCAGACTCTTATTAGAGGCAGATCCTTTGCTGTTCTTTTTGTCAGTTTAATGGGAATTCAATGTATCTTTTTCTTCTCTCCAGATGTGTTAACAGATACACAGATCTGCAGCTTTGTAGCCAGATCGCTGAATGAATGTGCAAAGAAGATAAGGGTGCAAAGAGCTTTCCCTTGTCCTTTCCAGAACATGTCAAAGCCTGTCCTAACCGCCAGGGTGTCTGTGCTACCTTCCCTGCTGCCTCGCAGGACACAGTGGCCTGGCAGGGAGAGTGCCAGCTGAGCCCTGTCAAAGGGGCAGCCTCCATTTTCCGGAGGTTTGTGAGCACTCCCGTTGTAGGGCATCACAGCAACATTATCAGCCCTCTCCCATCAATCCCTGGCATTTCACATGATGGAGCAGTGCTTTCCTGGACAGCTCGGTGGCACTGCTCAGCTTCTGAGGTCTGTGCTCTTCTAGCTCTGCTGGGGGCATCTTGCGTGAGCTTTGCCGTCCTCCCTGTGCTGAAATGTCTCTGCTTTCGAAGGAATACCCCTGCAGTAACACTGTGTGGTGGAGAGATCAACAGTGTGTGAGAGCTGTTCAGATGCTGGGATGACACACGTCATGCATGGGAAATAACAGAAAACATGAGTAATGCTCTCAGAGGTCCACCCAGACCAGTGCTCTGCATCTGGTGGGGTAGGAGGAGACACGTGGCAGGGGAAGAACATGAGCCAGTCCATTGCCTGCTGGTCGAGGTGGGTATTTCCTAGTCAGGAATATATTTGGTTGGGAAATGAGAAGGCTTCTGTGAAATCAGAGCAGTGAGTTCTGTGGCTGACTTCTAAAAATAGGAAGGCCAAAACTGAACTTGTTTAAAATGGAGCTTAGGAGGTCTTCTATGGTGTGGCGACCTGTCAGGAAGGGGACCTGGCTAGCTGGGCTGCAGTAGCCCTTGGCCGCCTCGTGCCTGGGTGCACCAGCCTGTCTAGGGCAGGCAGTGCAGCCATCTCATCCTTCACCAGGGACGGGGCCAGGCCAGGTCACACTGCCATGGCACAACAGGGCTTTTCTGAAAGAAGCAGTCTCTTACACGAGGAAAATCACTTTGCCTTGTCTTTCACATAGGGCAAGCAGAGCCATAAAACATTACCTTTTCTCTGTTGCTAGTGAAGGGGGTCAGAGTTTAAGTCAGAGACCTAAGGAAGGTGGTCTGAGCATCAGCTGTGCTCCTCTTCTGACCAGCACAAGCTTTGGGGCAGAGACTTGCCTCAGCTCAAATAAGTTGCTCTGTGCCTTAGTTCTCTCTGCAAATGGAAATCCTGTGATGATAGTTGTGTTGAAGGGCTGGGACAGATATGAAGCACCTCTCCTTTGCTGTGGGTGGCACTACTAATTGAGCTCACATAGGCAGCAAATACTCTGGTGGTTTTTTGACAGTCTCCAGTCGGTCTGAGGCCTTTGGCGTCAGGCAGATTGAAATGCACACATCACTGTTCATTTTCAGCTACTGTTCCTTTCCTTTGCTGTTAAAAATGGAGCATAGATCCATAGTTCAAATACACAAGGCGCCGGGTGACTAATACCTAGCGCTGGCCTGGGGACCGGGCTATTCTCTGCCATCAGGCATGGCTGTGGAGGCTGAAGCACTGCTCTGCTCTGTGACATTCTTTTCTCTGTGCACTATAATTGAATGAAGACCATGAATGAATTGACTGTGGCAGTTTTATAAATCCTTCCTCAAACCTAACACATACTAAGATCGTGTTCTTTTGAGTTGGACTTTCTTACCATTCTGTCTTGACGTTAGTGTATTATGTCACCCATCACTACAGGGAAAGTGACAATAGCCAATTTATCTCATGTTAGAATGAGATAGGCTAGTTATAAGGTGTTCACTGTGATTCAGCATTTGCTGAGCTGTTATCACTTTGCTTTTCAGATGACAGTGCTTGCTGTAACTGAAAGTCTAATTGGAGCAAGAGACTTGCACAAATCTGCTGTGCTATTAAATTTGATTTTGAAATCAGTGTGCAGTACAGTCAGTTCCACTGATGCTCTGATTTCTTTTTTCATCAATATTTTTCTTTTAAATAGTGTGCTGTAAAAAATCCTGGGGAAGTGAGCAAGACAATACAGCTGCACAGCATCCTGGAAAGCTCTGCAAACCTGGGCAAGTGAGGAAGTCTTATGATCCCCTGACCCAGCAACTCTCCTAGTAATGAAGAAGTGTGTAATAAATGCTTTTGAGATGAGGCAAGACTTGTGTGCTACAGACAGCCTCGGTGAGGATTAGATTTTAACATGAATTTTCATGTAGCTTCTCCTTTCCAGACCCAGCACTGACTGACCATGCAGGGTAAAATTTCTGCTCAGTGACAGCCACTTCCCTGCACCACCCCTGTGGGGTGACCCATGGCCTCATGTACAACTGCTTCTGGTTGGTTTTGGGATTTGGTTGGAGTGAAAATGATGGAGACTCAGGGTGGATATCTGGTGAAGGGACAAAAGGTGATTGAAATGGACCAGAAACTAGAAGCTGATGGTCCAGGGGAAGGAGGTAGAAAGGCAGCATTGCAGGTCTGGAAGTCAGAGGTGAAGTCATCAAGAGATGTACAACATAAACCAATAGCTAGCAATAAATGCAGAAGCCCAAACTACATCATGTTTTCTTTCGAAAAATTTTCAATGAAAATAAATGTGGCATCCTGCCAAGGGGACAGCTATAACCAGGGAGAAAATCATTTCACAGACAAACACGAGCACAGATCAGCTCTTCAGGCTAGGAGAAATAAGGAGTGTGGTCCTTTCCAACCTTGAGATAACCTTGGGGTAAGATCCAGACCAGGAAGGAAAGAGCAGAATTCAATGTGACTTGGCACTGGCCATTGCCGAGGGAGTGTGATATGTCAGACTCATTTCTGAAAATCCTATCTCTGTCTGTCTCAATTATCAAGGACTGAAGTGCAGGCAGTTCTTGTGCAGACTGCACAGGATGGTGCACGGGCACACAGTAGCTTTCCAAACCTGTTCTTTGGCCTTGCCAAGGTCCATCACCGTAAGTAAGGACCACTTGTCCCTTCTTTTCTCCAAGGCAGAAATCTTTTCAGAAAGAAATGGGAAGGAGGCCAAGGTTCAGTCGGTCTTAGTCCTTTCCCTTCTGCCTCTGCACTATGATCCAGGTCTCGGGGAGGCATGTAGCCCCGGCCTCCATCATCCAGCCACAGCTAGCTTTTGTGGCAGAGGGTGCAGGCACTGCACACGTACTGGGCAGTAGTGGTGGGGTGGCTGGGCGTCTACAGCACCCCAGAATGTCTATGTGTGGTCTTTAATTAAACAGTCATTTAGGTTTTCATCTTCTTTCAGTGCATAGGCTGGATGATAAAAGTTCAGTATTAAAGTTTACCTACAAAACTGTAAATGTAACCCCCCCGAAACAGTAGTTACTTACATCTTGCGTGCAGTGTAGCCAGTCTGCATACAAAAGGGGCAGACCACTTACTTGTGTAAAGATATTAAGTTCTAGACTGAAGAGAAGACTTACTGTGGAGCTATAGGACCGATCAGCTTTGCCACTTTGCATTCATCAGTTTAAAAACCAAAGGAAAGACTGCTTGCTTACTTGCCGGTTTCTGAGAAATACAGTTTAAGGTATAAAAGTATAAAAATGCATCGCATCTGCAAAATAACCCAGAGTAAATAATATCTATTCTCACTCTATGTAAATTCATGCCCTAGATATGCAAACACTAGTTCAGAGACTTGTTGGCAGGAGCTGCAATAGACAAATATACAAGCTATTGGCAGAAGAAGTACTTCCATTATTCATTTGTCACTGGTACCCAGGACTGTGATGCTATTCAAGGTAATGTACTGTCTCAAAATAAATCTTTTATCACTACTCACTTCAGCAGCTGGAGCTGGCGATGTATGCAAGCACATACAGATACAAGGCCAGGAGACAGCCATGCCTTGCTTGAACTGCTCCACTGCAGTGCAGTTTTATTTAAACACTATGCAGTGTTCTTTTTGGGGGTTTTATCAAGTTAATGGTCAGATATATCCCTGCCAATGTGTACAGTGCCTTATGTGCACGACATCTAATAAGGCACCTTTACAGTAAAGACCAGAATCTCTGGGAGTGTGCGCAGAGAAGTAGAAATGGAGAGCGACTGACAGTACTGCAAAAGGTGAAGGGATTTTGTGCTTTCCCATAGCCTAGACCACAAGAGTTATAACAAGACCCAGAACAGAGAAGCAGCAAGATTAAACAAACAAAAAAACAAACAAATAATTATTCAGTAGGCTGGACTGATGCTAAGATCAATGAAACCTTTAATTCCTGAAGAGAGAAAACAGTCCATGGTGTTAATAACATTGATCCCAACTCAAGTCTATCTTATTCGAATCAAATCAGGCTTTTCATCAATTTAGGTGCTAGTACAGATTTGAAAATTGTCAAAAAGAAGAGTAAAACTTTTCTGCTGAAGTGCTGCCTAACAGTAACACAGGAACTATTTATCACAACTACATTTAATTACAATTCCATATAACAAAAACCAGAATGACAACTTTGTGCTCAAGAGAGTATTTTAAGTTTAAAATTCGTCATTCAGAGTCCTATCTAATACCTGAAGGGTAGAGGGGAACTGGTGTGTGGAATCTGAAGCATAGCAAGGGAGAATCTTTTATGGTGTGGAAACTCAAGGCAATAGGAGGAGCGAGGCACAGAAAGATGGTTCCCACAGAGATTAATTCATTTTATTTTCTAATTAAGTTGTGTTTAAGGTCTTTGTGTCAGATTAAAATACTAAAATGGGAAGTACTAAATGCTTTCTAAAAATTTTAGTGGAGATTTCATGACATGATGGAAGGCTAAGAGGGCATTTATTGTACGCTTTAGGTCTAGTCCGTAACACTCCACAGACTTTCAGGTGCACTTGTATTCCTCTGCTGTATCCTCCTCCAAAGAGCGAGTAAACGAATAACTAGTAGCAAAGAGAGTAATGGCAAGCTTTGGGGGAAAACATCTATTTTTGAAGAGGAAAAGGACAACATTTGTGAGGCATGAGGCACGCAGGAAGAGCCGCTGCTCCCGTAGTCATCATGGGACACCAGGACCCTCCAAAGAAGTGGAGCTTGGGTCCAGTGGATTCCCTTAGCAGCTGGCAGTGGTAGGAGATGGGGAGATGTTTTAAGGAGGTGAAAGCAAGGCTGACAATGGAGGAGCCATCAGCAAGCACTGCTGGCCTATAAGCAGCACAGGTGCTCCTGTATATTGCTCACAGCTACTGGAAATTGCCTCCGGTGCATGGCTGGCCACTGCCCTGTCATGGGGATCCCCGTGCCCCAGGCTGACAGCAGCACTGCTGCCCTGGAGGAGCACCAGACCCCATGGGGAACCCCCAGAGGCTTTCACCAGCCACTGCGCTGCTCCCTGGAGTGCTGCCAGGCATTGCTGGTGCTGTGCCACAGCCCACGATCTGCAAAAACAAATTTCCTCTGTGAGCCCTGCAGCTTGCAGACCAGCCCCAGTGATGTGTGTTCCCCTCCACCACCACCAGCACCCATGCCATATGGATGGGCTGCAAGAGACCCCTTTAGCAGCTCCCCTCCTCTCCTGCTTCTGCCTGGCCAGGCCTGGTTTTAGGCAGGAGGGGCAGAAAATGGCATTTAGATACGCAGATGAGTTGGCTGGGGGCTGAGTTGTGCAGTGTAGCATGCTCAAGATAATTGCATATGTGGTTCTTGGAAACTCACTCCTCTAGGGTCTGATTAACAAGAAACTCCTTGCTTCTCAAAAGGCTGATGAAGTAAGTTGACAGAGATAGTGTGGCTTTAATCCAGACAGGGAAAATAATGTCTTTTAAATTAATTTCACAGTTCCCATCACTTGCTGCAAAGACAGTGACAACACTTGCAGAGTCCAGTCAGTAACACTAAAAACTTTGGTTTTCTTACCCAATATTTTTTTTCAGTATATAGATGTTTGTCCCTCTAAATCCTTTCAGCACTATCCAGGTCTTCATGTCAGTTGAAATCACTGTATTTATTGATCTTAAAAGATTGTTAATCCACCATTCACTAGAGTATGTAGACACCATGATTCAATAGCCTAAGGAAGAATTGGTGTAATGGGATAAATTTCTGGTCTATCTTCTGACGAGTGAAACAAGATTGCCAACTTTGGCTGGAGAAGTATCGGTCCTGCCCATTGTGCTGCATGCCTCGTAAGTGCTAAAGACATCTGTTCTTCATGCATTGTGACCATTCTTTTGAATAACTCAGATTAAAATGTGGTCCTGCAGAGAAATGAGCTGGGTGAACTTGTTAAGAGCAACATGAACAACCTCTGCTACAAAGAGAGAGACCATGAACCGAGGCAGGAGGCTGCAGAGCTAAAGGCATGTGCTCTATTGCAAATATTTGTGACTGTTCCAAGTGCATCTCTTGTGCAGTCTGTCTGCAGTGGGATGGATAACACGTATTTTTTCATGGGTTAGACTGCAGACAGTCAACAGGAGTCAGGTATGATTGGATAATTGTTCAGATGGGTATTCCTGCATTTCAGCATTTGTTTGGATTCTGAAATTGGACCTCAAACTCCTGTGGAATAATGCATTCCCAACAAATTGTGCAACATTGTTAGGAGCTTTACTTTCACTGGTCTACTGCTGGTTGTTTGTTGCAGATGTATTCGGCTGAAAGGAAGGTTAAAGAAAACCAGAAACAAACAACCAAATTTATGTGCAAGTGGAGAAGCCTCTTTAACGATATAGCGCAGCAACCAGAGATCCCACACTGAGGTTTTAAGGTGTTTGCTAGCATCTGTACGAACAATGAACAAAGTTACTCATCAGGGAGATCCACTGGGCTTCTTCAAAGCTTATGCATCATGTAAACATGGGTCATCTCAGCAGTGGCAGAGTCCCTGAACAGGAGCAGGCTTGGGAACTTGCCTCCGTGCCGTCCCTCATGGCAGTCAGTGAAGCTGAGAAAGTCAGGCAGTGCCTGACAGCTGAATAATTAATCCTTCTTTTCTCCTTGCCTAGAGAAAAATGCGGGCATGGAGGTGGAGCTGATCTCTTTCTCTTAAGGAAGACATGATCCAGCTGCAGGTTCAGATGACAGCTAAGACACCAGTCAGACTTGGTGGGACTCTACTTCTGGGACCACCTCTCTCTCCAGCCCCCTCTGTGTGTAGCCTGGGATGATTACTTGGTTTTTTGTTGTTGTTGTTGTTCTTTGTTTGTTTCTCTCCTACACTGTTCTTTTTCTCTCCCATCCCTCTTACCTCACTATTTGCTTCCTCTCCAGCCTCCCCTGCACTAAGAAGTCTTGCCAAAAGAAACTTAATTTTACACAAAAAGTGGCTGTGGGGCACTAACACTGAAGGCTTGTTTTGGCTAAACACCACCACTTTCCTCAATGGCACAAGGCCCTCACACCCTCTAGCTGGTTACACAAAGGTGACAAAAAGGGCACAGCTTTGCTCGTACCCTGTGGCGCGTTGCAGTGTCGGCTCTGGGTATGGCTGTGAGCGTCAGTGGGCAAGGCTGAGCTGACTGAAACCCAGACTGCCACTTCATGTCTCTCTTCATTTTGGAAGCACCTTTCTCCCTGCTTGTCCAAGCTTGTGAGCAGCCAGGCTGTGGCATCCCCACGGGAGGAGCATGCCTGGAAACCTCGTGCTTCTTCTTGGCTGGGACAGAGGTGCTGGGAGTCCCCAGCCTCTGGGGAGAGAGTTGTGCAAATCCATTACCCTTGAAGCGGAGGAACAGAAAGGCTTCTGAAGAGCAGCAGAGATCATGAAAACCCAGGAGCACAAGCAGACTGCGAAGTGTTTCTGGGCCAAGTCAACACCAACTCTAGTGAAGAGTCACCCTCCAGAAGAAAAGTCAGGAGACGCCCAGCAATGTGTCCAGCAAACAGGAGCTTCACATCTTTCCAAGCAGGGATCCTATCATCACCCAGGTGTCACAGAAAGAAAAAGGGAGGGAAAATCCAGTACTACTGATAGTTTTTTGCTTTTGTTTTTGTTTTGTTTTGTTTTGTTTTGTTTTTTCTCTGCCTGGCAAGCATGTTTCAGCCTCAGGGTCCTTTATGCACATAGCAAAGGAAATGTGCAGTTTTCTTGGGCTGATGCTGCCATCGCATAGAAACCATGCACGAGGCTGGTTTGTAGTCTAGAACAGGCAACAGGCAGATATGTAAGCATCACATAGCCATGAGAAAGCCAGGATCATAGCCTTCAGTTGCTTTATGAGCAAAACAAGCTATTTGCAGGCCAGCCCTGGCATGCAAGTCATTATTTGGCAGCTATGGTGAATGCCCAGCCGGTGACCTTTAAGAATAATCGAGTTTCCTTTAATTTTCTGGCCATTCTCCAAGAAGTGGTCTGGTAGGTTCCCTCTTCTCATTTCTATGCAGCCTACAGTTCCTCTGTTACAGGAGGATACCAGTCTGCGCTGGCCTGCGGCCACTTCTGTGGGGCCTATTCCTGTTAATACCCAAGCTGTACAGTGACCTAGGAATCTCACATCTCCACTGGCGCTTCTTCCCTCAGGACCTTGATGGCCTGTGGTAGTCACATGCCAGTGTTCCTGCTATGCAGGTCCTTCTTCTGGCTACCCTTCACTCAGTTTTTGTCACTCTTGCCTCGTTCAGCTGCCCCACAGCAGTGGGGATAGCCTTCTGCAGCAGTCTTCCCTGCAAACCCTGGCCTCAGCACAGCCTCCATTACAACTACAGAGCATCACCTGGCTAGAGTATTCACACTTCCCTTTGTGCTACTTCTGCAAACCTTGCAGGTTCTTTATGTTTTCTCATTAAAAAGGAGGATTTTTAACAGGAAAAAAAAAGAGTAAAAAGAGGAGAGGAAAACATAAGCAAAGACAAAGCAGTCTCATAAGCTTACTGAAAGTATGGCATCAGAGGATATCATAAAGCTCTTAAAGAAGAAGATACAGATGTTGTAAACAGATGGAGAATGTAGCATCTGCGCAGGTACCCACCACTCTGTTTCAGGTGCTACTGCCCATGAGGGGCTATACATGTTACCTACCCTCTGCCCACACAATACTTCCTGCTCACTTGACTTGCTGCTTTCCTGATGTCTTTTACCTTTCTTGGGGTTCCAATGGCCGCAGTCATGCCCTCTGAGCACCACAGTATCCATCACCATACACATCATCATGAAGAATCATCGTACGCATACAAAATTTCTGTGGCCAGACCTGCATCATAATATGATCCTAGTCTTTAATGGCCTTGGAAAGTAAGAAATCATCAGGTTCAAAAAACTGCCACATGTTTGTGAGCCTGTGGGCTAGTGATCATTTGCTGCAGCATCCATTTCTGCTCCTTTGTTGTCCCAGACTCAAACCAGCATCCCTTGTTCATGCTTTTACCATTCAAGTAGAGCAAACGCAAACAAGCATCTCTGTGTTGTGTTCACAAGAATTAAGTGCAGTGGGAACATCTTCAGGAAGGAGAGAAAGCACGGGACATTCTGGGCTTTCATGAGGTTTCACACAAATTAAGGAATAAAAGGGTGTAGAGAAAATAGTATTGTAGGAAGCTGAGCTCCGAGTGCATGCAAGTCCTTAGGCCCATTCACAGCTTTCTGTAATGCACCATTCCTATGTTACATGGTCAGGAGGTGCTACAGGGAGCACCAAGGTGTTTGGCTGGGCAGTACAATGCACATAACAGTGAGGGTGAGCTCAGTCTGACAGCTCTGTACTGATGGCTGCTCATCTGACAAAATGGCCTTGGGTGGGAAGAGTTTGTGTTCTGCAGTACAGGGGCAGGATGGTTGCCTGAGTGAAGCAGGGAGATCAGAGACACAGCAACCTGCATAAGGGCCCTGTGCATGGACTGCAGCACTTCACCCTAATTACTGAAAGAGTATCTCACCCTAAACGCTCGTCTATGGATCAAATTACCAAATTCCTCATTCCCTTCAAATGTTAAGCCTTTCCCTATCCCCATGCTGTCACAGGGCATATCTTCAGGGTGCATTTACACAGCACAATACTGCCTTTGCAGACAGTTTCTTTGCTGGAGCTAAAACAGCTTACTCATATGGCTGGATTTTTCCCAGGGCTTAAGCTCGTTTGATCTGAGCTACCTCTGCCTGATGCATCCCGGTGCCATGTCCATACACAATGACAGCCTGCAAGGCACCTCCATGAACAAATTTCCACCTTTCCACAGACTTCATTTCTCAGGTGTTTCTGGCCTTTATTTTATAAATCTGAGTCCTTGGTTCCCACTTTGATGACTGTTTAATCAGGTAGTTTAGCCTTAAATCAAAAACCTCAAAACGGCTCCAGAGGCAGCTCACAATTAATTGTAATCTATCCATCTAAAACTTCTTTATGGTAAGAAATTACTCTGTGTGGTGTTTGGTATTATAAAATCTTAAATAAGAAAACACAGATGTTAGTTTAAAATGAGAAAAGCAAGTTAAGAAACACCTGCTAATCCAAACAAACCCCTTACCTAATTTGGTGTTGAGGTTAGGTATACTCATCAGTAACTTGATGGGTAATATCCTACATCAGAAAGATACTTGGAGTCCAGGACATTCAGAATTCAGATTAAATTAATAAGAATAAGAAGAACACCTAATAACTGAACAGAAAATACATGGAAATTCCCAGCTCTGTCACAGAAAAAGGATGTGGAAAATTCCAGAAATACTGAAATACCTTGGGCTATTCAGAACAAGAAATGTAGCTGGTTCTGCGCAAAACAAAAATTCTTTGTAGCAAACTGGAGAGCAGCAGCATCCACTAGTACTTTACTTCTAGCTGTACACACTGTGCTGAGAAAGATGTTGCTGCTAAAAAGTTTCAAGTTTTCTCATATATAGGAGTCTTGCATAATTGCATACATCCACTAATTTTGGCAAATAGTTTTATTTTAAACAGGTCAATAAAATACTGTCCTTTTGTTCATATTCTGTACTCATGGTATATATAGGTGAATGGATTTTGCACTTGCTTGGTGAGGTTTCGCAACAGCTTATCAGGCTGATAAGCAGTACTGTTTCTCTGTCATTAGGAGCAAGCAAGGAGTTAAAAACATCACAGCATGTTAATTGCTTGTAGGGTCCCAGACTGGTGTTGGTGCTGATGCAAGGGAAACCTTGTGCGTACAACCTCTCTCTCATATTTGGGATTGAAAAACCTGAAAAAAAAAAAAAAAAACAGATGCATGCACATAAGTCCTGCTGCTGTGAATTCAAACAAAAACTGCTTCTGCGTGCAGTTTCACTTCTCTGTGCAGCTGGGAGCATGGGGCGTACGCCTGGCTGGGGGCTGTCAGTCACTGAAACCTATCCCCGAGGGACTATAATTACCCAAACCCAACTGTTCAGGAAAGGGTACTGAAAGCAAAGGTTTCTGAATAATGACATCTTCCTAATTACCTAAGGGTTTCTATCTTCAAGAGGCTATTAGATCAGTTCTCTTCTCAGAAACTTTGAAGCTAAAGTTCATGCCGTGCTGAGGGAGCAGCTTGATGAATCTGATCGCGTTTGCTTTCTTTGAGTATCTACAGTGGCAAAAGCCGTTCTTCATCCTACTGGCTCTTCCAGAGATCTGCAAAGCCCCGCCTGGATGGTGCTATACACACATAAGCATCCAAAAATCAGATGTTCTTCTGAAATGTATCAATAAAGCACCTCAGCCTCTTGTATCTGCAAATTTAGATGAAAATCTTGTGACACCAAGCTCTTCTCTGAAAGTTTCCAGAACGCCTGCTCCTTAATGGGCCAGAAGTTCCCCATGAACTACCTTGACTGCTGCACAAAAGTCTAGCCCCTTTCTGAACCCTGACCTGCAGGAGCTCCTGCAGCAGCACTTCCACAGTTCCATGAGGCTGCAGCCGGAGATGGATTCCTTCATCAGGAATATGTGTCCTGGTATTTCCAGAGTCTATCCCCTTTTCCCTTTTGCTATAAAAAGAAAGAACAGAAGGCCCTGAAATACTTCCTCTGTACTTGTGGTTCATAATATTTTTAGCTCACATTCTTTTTTGTATTCATTCATCCCTTCCTCCACTCCTTACATCTGCTGCCCACTCTGTCCTGTCCTGCTGCTCTGTATCCTAACCTCTAGCCTCCCCCTCAAGACCTTACAATTTAGCATATCTTTACTCCCAGATATCTATCGGTGATCGCCCCTCTGCAGCATGCAGCCCTGCCTCTGAGCCCTTGGCCACTCCTTCCACCTCTGTCCATCCATCTCCATCCATGGGAGGGGAGCACCCTTGCTCCCCACTCTCTCTCTGTGGCTCGGGGCAAATACCGCACTCTTTGTCCTGCTACTCGATACAACTGCATCTCTACCTGTATGCCATTATTTATTTGTTATTCAAAGCATGTGGGCTTTGAATTTTTTATTCAAAGCATTCTTGCTTCTGCTGTTTGCCCGGGCAAGTGAAACCTTAGAAGCAGGCCCAAACACATCAGTCTCAATAGTGAGACAGTTGTACTCTTTAAAGGAAGCTCATGCAGTGATAGATCTCCAGAATGAAACACTACCACATAATTAACATTCATTAGATGTATTTATGTCAGTGAGTAGCCCCAGACATAGGCTGATGCTAAGTGAATGCACACGACTGTGCATGCACTAAGTAGATGTTCAGTCACTTCAACTCTTGACGAGTTAAAGTTAACTTTAATAGCAGTCCGCATTTGGCACTGGCAGTTTTTCAGCTGAAGGAACGGAATATGATTCTGTTTGAATGGAAAGATAGCAAAGCTCTCAGCTTCCTTTGAGCTGGATAAAAAGAAGAAAGGAGAAAAAGAATGAAGAGATTTTCCCTATCATTACTAATCACTGCAAAAAGATTTGCTTCTGATAAGTTTCATAACTTTCATAAAACTAAAAAATAGGTGTATGAGTTTGATTCTAACTTTGTTAAAATGGTGTCTTTGCCTCAAAGGAAAACACAGATCATTTCAACTGAAAAGGAGATTTTTTCAGGCTTTTATAAGGAGAAGAAAAGAAGGTTTTCTAATGGAAGTCCAAGAACAACCTAAAACTTTCTGTACCAAGGCATGACAGAAAGAGGAAAAGCTTGGGTTCCACATATACTAAAAGCACATTTTTAACAAGCTGTTCTTTATTGTATTGAATCACACTGTTTATATGTTTTTCTCTCTACAAACAATTTTGTGTGATTTAGACAGAGAAGGGAAGAACAAAGAAATAAAAAAAAATGTCGAAACAAAGCAACTTATAAATGAACTCAGATTCATTCAACCGAGATAATCAACACATGCTGTACTTCAAAACTGTTGGAAAGGACAACAGAATGACTCCATTAGACAGGCTATTGAACAAAAAAACAGACCAACTGAGGCAAAATACCTTGTGAAACCGCAGAAAATACGTATCAGCTATTAGAGCTGTGTTTGCTTCCTTGCAGTATATCCAGTTCGGAATGGACAAAACATGACTTTTGAGTTGGAACCGCTAAAGGCCAGTGGAGAGGTAACCCATTTCATCTTGCATCTTTCTCAACAGCCCTTTTCCCAAGTTTTTTCCCTCTTCCTTCTTGCTACACTTGGCATTTTTGATGGAGCACTGCAGACTCCCATGGTATTCTCAAGACAATCACTGTTTCAGATCTTAGTGAGCCCATGAGAAAGGCAAAGCTCACCAAATCCCACAGATTTCACCCGGAACCACTGCTGTCATCACATATTTCCTTCAGCAAAGAGGGGATTTCCCCCTTGCAAAACAAACAAACAAAAAACCAACAAAACAAAACATAAACAAAACAAAACAAAAAACACAAAACAAGAAGAGCTGTGGCCTTGAAAACCTACTAAACGCAGTGATCTGTAAAGAGGGGAGGTGACAAAGCAACATGGGTGCTTCTTCTTGGTGTTCCTATGGATGATAGCTTGTTCTCCTTTGGTTATTCCTCTGGCACAAAGAGGGAAGAAACACCTGGGTCTCACTGCTCTAATAAACAACAGCTTGCAAGTGGTATGGCAATGGGATCTATACATGAATTTGGAAATACAAAGCAATTATGAGTAAAAGCCATATGTTTCCCTGTGTGACAGGCGAAAAGGTGTGGAAAGAGCTATGACCCACAGAAAACTGATTAATACACTGAGCTGTGCAAAGTCTGATGTGGAACCCAGGGATCTGCCCTGCTAGTCTGCCACAGAGGGTAATTGCTGTTCACAGCTGCTGTTGGGTGCCAAATCTTACAGGAAAAACTGCTTGGTTTTTTACACAATTTTGTACATGTTACTTTAACTAGACTGATATCTTTAAGGCAGCCCAGTCCTTTAACAGAAACTGCATTACACTAAGTATGGGAAGGAAAACCTGCCACATGGATTTAGGGTGTCATTTATCTGCAGCCCTACTAGAAGCTGCTTGCAGGTCTGCTACACTGCAGTGCTGATCCAGGGGAAATCAGTTTGCAACTGGTTTAATAAGAGAATGTCAGGGTCTGCTTGTGAGGACAGCGAAGGCAGCAGATGGATCTGTGAATCTGGGGGTTCTAGAAAGGTTTTGGCTGGTGGTTCTGACAGTCCTTGGGCTCTGGGAAGCCTTTTCCATGGTGTGAGGGTCAGGGACATGCGGGCAGTGCAGTGGCACCCTCGCACAACACTCTGTGCTGGGCCTACTCCATCCTTGCCATCGTCAGCTGTTGCAGATGGTGTCCCCAGCCTCAAGCCAGGACTAGGCCTCATAAACTGCACAGTTCAGCTGCACACCAGGTTCATCAGGCAGGTTTCCATACCAGTGGGAAGCAGCTACACGTGCACTTTGCACTGGTGACAAGGCAGCACACGGTGGGGTCTGACGGTCCAGCAGCCTATGCTCAAAGTGAGGCTTTATGTACATACTTAATCTTCCTTCTCTACATTGCATCATGTGATCTCCTCTTGGTTGCCATCTTCTATCATGTACCTACTTTACATTGTTTTAATCTGCTAAATATCCATACATTTAGCATATATGGAAGTTCCAATCACTAGCCATACCTTTATTCCGTTAGCGTCAGATCATCGGATATTACATTTGGATACTGCCTCATTTGCACACACAATTTCCTCCATACAATACTTTGTGTATCTTGTGCAGACCTCAACTGATGACAGACACAAGCGTTCTGCTTGTTTGGTCTGTTATCAGTTGTGTTTTCAGGCTCCCTATTACTGCCTTTATACAACTGCAGCAGTTAGATGTCACATTTCTTAAGTCTCAGTAGAGTAGTGCTTTCACCTCCTGGGGTGACTTCTTCAGGTCATTTGCAGCACTTCAAGACACAGTTGCTTATGCAGTACTTAAAGACAGTATGGGAGGACCAGGCGCTTCCTCCTCTCAAGCAATTTAAGGGTCAGAAATAAATCTTCTATACAAACAAACCACCATGTAGATGATACTGGTAACTGATGTGGAAGGAAGGGTCATGAGAAACTGAATTGTCCAAATGGAGGGAAGCTGAAATGCAGTGAAACGCAAAGCTGCTGAACACCTGCGTGGATTGCCATCACATCCTTTGCACCTACAAAGTATAAGGGAGGAAACTCACTGAACATCTCCAGATAGCATAGAAGAGAATTTGGAAATACCCTAGCAGCACCTAGGCATGATGCTAGGAGACCTGCTTTGGAGGCAGAACTAGGAGCAGAAGTATAAAAAGGTCCAAATGGGGCTGCCATCTTGTCTGTGAAGTATTGACTTTTAGAAGTATTGACGTCAAACCTCTCGCTGACATCTGGGTACTCTCCCATATTCCATCTGCAGAAAATGCCGGTATATACATTTCAGTCACTGGTAGGAGATGCAAGTGTGCACCAGCCCCTTGTCAGCCTGCCCTCAGGACTCAATCTGCTGCATGTGTCAGGCAGGCTAAGCATAACAGATGGGACTGGCAGATGGATACTTGCCAGTAACAGAGATCAAACTGGAGCTATGTTCCTGTGGCTGGATGAAAGACATAAACAGGCAGAACAACTTCTAAACCTGCATGGCTGACAGACAACCTGCATCTCTCACGCAACAAATTCCTCAATCCCTCCCCAGGTGGACGGGGCTGTGGGTGCAGAACATGTGTCCAAACACGTGGGTTGCACTCTAGACCTGGCAGAAATACAGGGTTTCTGGGTCAAAGAGAAATTCAGTTTTTAAAAATGTGTATTTTGTCCCTCTTGTCTCATCTGCTCTTTCTCATCTATCCTGCATTCACTTTTCCATTTATCTTATCCACGCTTATTTAACCTACACACGCACAGACAGAAATAAAATTAAGCACTCTCAAACCAATATGACACATGAGTGTTTCTGCTTGTGTGTGTTAGATGCTTTTCCCAACTTCCTGGCTACTGAACTGTAACTTCCATGGGTCAGAAACTGCCAGCTAATCTTGTCCAACAAGGATCCATCCACGGTTGGTCTTAAGACACTAGCACAATAAATATGAATAATGATAATGATGATACATCCTGCACAGCGTCACCCAGTTAGCTTCTCTTTGACCTACAGTGGATCAGTGAATTGAACATGTGGCCTGGCCATTTACTTTAGAGGGTCCTTGCACCCTGCACTTCAGGAAGCAAAGTTTGTTTCCTGAGCATCTCTGGGGCTTCTGGACCTCAGAACCATCTCCACTCAGGGCACTAAAAGCATGATTTCATTCCTAGGAAATAGTGGAGAAGAAAAACAAAGCCAGATTTAAATATGCTTTGGTGAGTTTTGCATTGGCATTTTTTCACAGTGTGGTGTAAAATGCTTTTTGGCTAGGTGGCCTAGGTCTCCTCTGAAGAGTAAGAAACAAATCTGTTCCTGAAAATCCTTCACAACCTCATGCCAACTTTCCTGTGCTGAGACTCAGGAGGATGGGAATACAAAATATTTTGACAAAAGAAATACAAACAGTGTCCCATGGTTTAAGAGTCATGTTGGCTATTGTCAGGGTGATACTGCAGCTTCCCAGGGTCCTCTGGAAATAAGCCACACCAGGGAATGGCTGGAAGCACGTGAAATGAGGTGGCTCTGTCTTTCCTGCCAGCTGTTACCTCCTCTGCTGTGGGATTGGCGACTGTCCCAAAGGAGCTGGAAATCACTATCTCCAAAGCAGAACATTTGCAAAAATAAAACAGTTTCAGATGGGCCAAACCTCTCCTAGTTCTTAGCAGGGAGAAGGGCAGTACATGTCCTCTGCTCCTATGCCCCCAGGCTGTGGTGGGTGGAGGTGGGAGGGGGACCCTGGGGGACCTGTGACACACAGAGGGGTGGCAGTGCTGAGGTCCTCCGGATGGAGCCTTCCCAAGGGCTGGGTAGGTATGTGTCTGTCTGGGTGTTACTTTTCCATAGCCGAGGAAGTGGAAGTCACTGCAGCTTGGAGGAAGGAAAGAGGGAAGGAGGAAAATAAAATGAAAAAGAGAGAAGGGAGTGGGAAGTCCACATGGCCCTTCAAAGAGGTGTGCTTTGCAGCTAGAAGGGATGTGTTAGAAGAAAATTGTTCAGACTCCTTCCACATGAATTTCCTAAGGGCAGTATATTTGGGACCTTTGCCTGTCAGTGTTGATACCAACCTGTACCTTACACTGGTGCCAAATTTGGGGGGCATTCAGCTCCCTCCTGCTACTTCCATAGGGAAGTCCCAGGGGCCCTGCTTTCATTGGGACATCAGAAGAGAGGTCACCCTAAGTCACCCTGGCATTGTACATCACTGCTGTGTATAACATTTGGGAGCCCAAAAGTGTGTGCAAGGGCATGGGCACCCTCAGAGACTTTGGAGGTGAAAGGCAGTGCTGGATCGGTAGCTCGAAGCAATTAAATGGGGGGTTTTGAGATGGGTTTGTGTGTTTCCCTGTAGGGTAAGGCTGTTGTTGATAAGTGAAAATTAAATGTCTTTTGCCAGTCCCCTCGGGGTGACGATACCTGTCAGATGTATCCATAACTTGCACTCAAATCTCTCTCACTTCCTCCCACTCTTTAAAGTAATAGTTATCTTCAGCACCTCTGGGCTTGTATACTGTCACTGAGCTGGAACAGACCTTAAGCTGCCATCTACTGCAAGGGGGGAGGGAGGAGAGGGAAGGGAAAATAAAATGAAGGAAAGAAGAGAAAAGAAGGAGGAACAAGAAGCCCACATAAAGTTTGTTTGTTAGTAAAACTTCTCTTGCTGAGGAAGGTGTTGCACCGTGTCACTATACCCACTCCTGGAAAGTTTTTCCTGCTATCTAATCTGCATCTCCCTTAAACATACTGCTTCTTGTTCTACTCCTGATGCATTTCCAGATTCATTATTCTATCCCAACTTGCAGCAGCCTTCTACAGAGTCGATGACTCTTAACATGCTTTCTCTAACACTGCTGCTTGTGCTAACTGAACCCAGTTCTTCAACTGATTCCCATAGCTCATGGCTTCAGAGTGTCCTCTGGACTGTCTCTAACAGGCTCATCTCTCTCCTGACCTGTTAAGCCACAGGCTGGACTCAGTATTGCAGGTTAGGCCTTCAGTGCTACATAGAGAAGGAGATTTCAAATGTCTTAGAGACTCTTCTATTTTGGCAACCCAGAACGATGTTTGCTTTCTCACACACAATTCACAACAATGTTTGTATGCAGCATTCCCACCTAGTCAGTTGTTCCTGACTGGTTTTGCACCCAGTTCCTTCTCAAGAGCTGCAGTTTGCATTCCTCCCTACTTAGTAGCATTGAGCTTCTAAAACCCCAATCTGCCCAAGGTCATTCTGCCATCTAAATCTGCTCCCCAGTCCTTTGCTTGGTGCCATCTCTACACCAAATGACTGTGCTGTATTCTGCTCAGGGCGTTAGCACCAAATAGCAACAGTGATGGAGAAGACTCTCCTGCCCCCCCC
>VXAL01009879.1:290221-354304 GCA_013399475.1 Chauna torquata
CCCCCCAAGTTTGTCCCTCTATTTTGGCCAAACAGAAACTTTCCCAACCTTTTGTTTTTCCATCCCTTCCTACAGCATGTCTTTCTAGTTTGCTTATGAGAATCTGTGTGATGTACTGCAAAAGTGTTTCTATGCTGAAATGCAAGACACCAATGCCTCTCCTCTATCTTCAAAGTCCAAACCTGTTGCAGCAGGAAATTAGATGTTGGTTACAATTCGTCCTTGACAAATCTATGCCATTTCCCACTTTCTTTTTTTTTTTTTNCTTACTAGGGCATACAGATTTTCTTCTAGCAACTGAACTGCCACGTCTGTAATCGCTGAGATCATTCTGTCCCTACTCCTTTCGAAAGAGATGCACTGTTTACCTTTTTGATTTTTCACCAGGTCTTAAAAAAAAAGTGGTTAATGACAAATTTAATTAGACAGGATCTTAAATGGTGTAGGATGAAGGACATTGGACCCCGCAAATGTGAAAATATCATTCTTAGTGGTGCATTCTAAGCCAACCTAGGCAAAACACCTTGCATTACATTTGGTCTCAGTTCATGCAAACTTGCATTTTTCCTGTCTTCAGTTGAGGTTCATAACATTAAGGATCACCCCTAATCTAGCCAGAGAAACAAGGACAAAGAAGAGAGGCTTTCAGGCTTGAAGTGTATTTTATTTTTTCACTCTTTCGAGGAAGCCTTTGAGAATAGCCCCTGCCAAACTTTATAAACCTGAGCAGAAAGCTCTGGTGCTTCCCCAGCCCCTAATACTGCCAGGGAGCTGCCACGGTGTGGGAGCGCCATCCTCCAAGGTACTGCAGGGCAGGATAATATGCCCTTCATTATGGACAGCCCGTCATTGCAATGCAAAGAGAAGCACACTTTGCACTCAGGGAGTTTCACGCATGGATGCTGAACAAATAATAAGGTATGTACCCAAAAAGGGGAGGTCAAAGCCTTTTCTGTGGCAGCAAAACTGAATCTCCAAAAAGAGGCAGAAAAAGCCCTTTCCTTACTGACATGAGATTTATTCACAGGTCATTTGCTGAGGTCACTGGAGTCACTCCCGGTAGGGCTGCTCTGAGGACAAAGCTCCTCTGCAGATTGTGTTACAAAGCATTATGGGAAAGCAGGAAATGGAGGCTTGTGCTTGGGGCAAACAACTGTCCTTGGCTGCATTTCCTTGTGTAAAAGATGTGAGCATAGAGAAAATCTGTAAATGAAGAATTCATACAATAAGGGGTTGGCGGGGTTTCTTGATATAAAGCTAAGAATAATCAGAGCTGCTGCCAAGGTGCCTGGAGATATGGGTGGCAGTAATTAGTTTCATGCTGGGTTTAAAAGATAACGTATTAGATGTAATCATCAACAGCTCATGAGACAACAGAAGACAGGTTCAGATAACTGGTACATAGAGAGAGAAGGTACACCAAGTCAGCACTGTGAAATAATCAGTTTTCCTTTTGCCTGGTTCATATTAGTGAAATATGATGTTCACAGATGTGCCCAAATTTGATGAAAAATAATATTTTACCTCACGTGCATGGAACGTGAGCTTTTGTGGTGGGAGCAGCAAAAAATGCCAGTGTGAAGTTTGAGTTTCAGGCTTTACACTGTTCCCTCTCCTCAGAGCTTTAAAAGCCCTGTTTTATAAAGATCCAAGTTTCCCACTTCTCCCCTGAGTGAAGATCTTCAGCCTGGGAGGTGCCCAGCTGGTTGTTGGGCTGCAGGTAAGTGCTTATGAACAGTCTGAAGACCCACCTCCCCGCTTCACCCACCCCTCTGCTGTGCTCCCCAGACACAAGGGTGTGTGACACAGCAGTGCCGGAGATGTTCACACCCGCTCTGGGATGGTGAAGGGACTTCTGTCTTCCAGCCTTGCTCCTGGGAAAGCTCTGCCCCAGGCATGGCAGAGTGAGGAAGAAGGCAGCTCAGTTCCAGGCAGGGATGGAGATTATTCTGGCAAGGTGTTCACGAACCAGAAGGTTGGTTCACCTGTTGGTGTCAGCAGGAGAAAGGCTGAAAAAGGCAGATGGTGTCAGTTAAACAAGCTGGGATCGTAAGGCTGCTTCTTTTCTGACTAAATATCAAGTACCCTGATTGTGGGTTTTGTAGTAATAAGGCAGTAGATTATTCAGGTTCACATTATTCTACCTTTCTTACAGATGACTTTGTAATCTTCATTCCTCAGCAGGAGGAAAGAGACTCTGATACCTGAAGACATGCCAGGTGAACTATATACGCTTGAGAAGGCGTATTGCACATATGGAATGAACACAATGTGCACTTTTTTTTTTTTACCCCCAGGTAAATGGAAGAAACATTTCTGTTTCCAGCAAGAAAGCGGGCAGAAAGTTTTCTGGTTGTGCAGAAAAGGTCGTTTCCTTTATGGTGTATGCAGGTAAGAGAGTGGTTTCAAAGGCAATAGCTACCTGGTGTGAATCTGTAGCAGACATCAGCTCTATACCACGTGTGGGGACTGACATGTGCCCCAGAAGGAGATTTCCAAGAGCTGGTGGGCTTGACAGGGGCTGCCTTCATGAGCCACTGACTTTCAGGCTTAGCAGGGTAACTGTTATGCAGAATTAGTTAGCTGAGATGTCTTTCCCACAAGTAACCTATGAGCTTAAAAAACTGCATTTCAATTAATGGACAAACTAAGTTCCTTGGAAAACAGGAATTATCTTCATGTTTCTTTGACATGCTCGCTACCTTTGGAGTGCCGTAAAGAGGAAGCTGAAGGTCACTGAAAAGAAAGGAAGATTCAATCCGAAGTAGTTTGTTTTATCACAGAAACTACAGCATTTTCCTCTTACTAGTTTTTCAAACCTAAACATCCATTATATTTCATTGGTGCTTAGCTTATCTGTTCTGTTCTGTTTTGTTATTAGCAAGTGTGCTTAGAGTGGTATAACTGCATGACAGAATGATAGCAGAATGACATTTTTTCCTTGTCCAAGAACTTCAGAAGAATTCCAGCTGCTTTGGGATCATACAGTAAAGTTGCTAAGTGCACTTAGTCAGAGGAACAGATAAAAAGCTCTGTTATCCATCATAGACTCATTTTTCAAACTGTGTTTTCTTCAATTGTGAGGACATGATATATGCAATTTCATATAATACACAACGTGTGAATGAATGACATTTTGTCTGTTTCTATAGTTGCTTTGGGACAACACTTTCCTTTTTTAGCTAAATGTTCCCAAATTCTTCCAATAGCTTCCTAAATTACCCTTCTACTGCTACTAGCAAAAATATCTCTGTAGAGAACAAGGAAGAACACAACACTGAGAAATAAAATACAAAACATATGGGAAAAGTAACAAGGAAAATAGTAATGACCTGTTTATCTATACCATGCAAACTTTGTGATATATGCTATAGATACCCTATTTTATCAGTGCCTCTGGGAAAATTGCCAATATACTAGCTTAACCAATTAATGGGGGAAAGCAAAGACTACTCCTAGAACATAACTGTGATAGCAAAATTCCTATTTAATGAGACATACAGAAGATGGAAAATCCCAGACAGTGGGATTTAGACAAAAGTAACTGATAAATCAAGGGCCCGATTCATCACTGTATTGCTCTCATTTCACATTGGAGTAGATCTGTCAAACTCAATGACTTCTACAGACATAAAACCCAGAGATAGATGTTGGTGAGTCAAATGAGAAAGACTGATGCAATCAATATTTTTTTTGTTAGTGGCTTTTTCTCAGTTCATTTAAAGTCTTTTCAGATTGTTCTTCTGCCTCAAGGAAATAGTCATTTGGTACTTGATTCCTCCCAGAACATGTGTGGCTTCTGCAAGCTCATGTTGCAATAAAAGCAAAGCAGGGAGCCTTGTATTAAATGCAGCAACCGTGTATTAAATAGGTGCACAGCAATCAAGTCACCCTGCCTGGAGATGGGCATGAAGATTAAGGAGGAGAAATAAAATTAGTGCCTAACCCAAACCCTGCTGGAATTGGTGGGTCAGGGAGCACAGAGGGACTCAGTTCTGCCGAGTTTAGAGGCTGGTGCCTCACAAATGGCACAATCACATTTGCATGTGGAGCCTCAGCTCTGCACCCTCTGCTGTGCGCCAAGCAAAGGAGAAAATTTTTCTAGAGAAAAATACTACCAATCAACACAGAAGGGTGATGGGTTATTTTAATCTAAGAAAATTGCCATTTTAAATTTGTGGCCAGCATCAAATGAAAGGGACAGCCACAGTTTTAGAAAGGAAGGAAAGTAGCCAACATAGTGCATGGAAAAATGATGGCCTGCAAGACCTGCATCCTCTGTGGTAGTGCTGGAGGCCTGGCAGGGTGTGCCCGAGGCATTTCCAGCGGCACCGGGTGCATATGTTTGGTGGCACCACTCTGCCTGAGCTACACTGGGCAGCCAGGCCTCCCATATAGCCCATGGATGGCAGTCGTCCCGCTGCTTCAGATTTCAGACAAGCTGCATCACCTCAGGAGGTTCCCATCGCTTTCACTTGAGCACGGAGTAGTTTGGAGCCCTAATTCAGGTAGCTGGAATATATGAGAGACTGCAATCCTCTATACTTAGGAGAGAACCTCACTTGTAAAATAACTGGATCGAGTTGAAGGACAAATATCGAGGCGGATAATCTAGTAAGGACAATCTCATTAATCTATGCTGTTTTCCAGCTCTGAATTAAGCCACTCATTTCAGATGAATCTAAATAGAAAACAGGGGATGGTTTATTGTAATTTTCTAGTTCTGTGGAGACACATGATTCAGCCAGCATATAAGGTATCAAGTATACTGCTAACTAAACATTTAAGTGAACCCTATTGTGCAGTTAGAAAATCTCCAAGGAATTGTGTGACAAATGCCATAGGCAAATGGAAATATACCGTAGAAAAGAAAGCACGTCTGGAATACTTGCCATGGAGAAGGTTTTGAAGAGCAGATGAGAGGAACACCTAGCAGAGAGCACAGAGAAATAATTGATCCCACCGTGAACTGGGAAGATAGATTCAATAGCATCATATAGACTTTCTGTTACTTGATTAATTCCCATGTGAGCCCTCAATATACCATGACATTCTTCACACACCTACAACTTCTTTGTCCTGTGGCTTCTACACAAACTGTCACATTCACCTTTCTTTACTTCTTTCAATAGATTTCTTCTCCTTTTAAAGTGCCAGTCAGTAATTTCTGTAGATAACTTAAAGAAACATAGATTAGATCATGCTATCAACTAATTAAAGCTATTAAAAAAAATAAAAATAAAAAAGAGAGCAAAGTGGAAAATTAAATAATATGCTCCGAATGGTTACTAATCTTTAATTTCTGTTGGTGAACAAGTGTGATGGAGCGTACTTTCAAAATACTTTGGAATTTAAGATGTAGGATGAAAATCGGTGAAAAATCCAAGCTACTTTCATTCCCTCATAGCTACACTGTGCCTCAGCCCCTGTCTTTCTGCTGTTGAGACCTGCACAGAGTGTGAACTGCCTCTGGCTCTGATGTTAATCTCACTTGCACTAATTTAAACCCAAAATAGCTACTCTGAAGTCAGTTTAAAATGTTGTAGCTGAGAGCAGGTTTAAAGCTTTAGGGCCATTTTTATACGGAATTAGGTACCCAGTTTCTCAAAATTCAATTGTAATCAGATTAAAATTTGGCTCAAGGGAGTTTATTACCCAGTCTCTCAAAATTCAATTGTAATCAGATTAAAATTTGGCTCTAGGGAGTTTATCCTACCACCAGTTACTTCTTATGGTGACTTCAGTGGCGTTCAGTGGGAACTGGGTGCCTGGGTATTTCAAAGGTATAGCCCTCACTCTCTCAATAAAAGCCCAGTTTCTCTTTGTATTTCTGGTGTGCTGATGTCACACAAAACAAAAATAGGTCTTGCCCCTTGCCTGGCATCAGAAATATATGTTGACTTTTGGCTGAGCTTCTTGAATTTTGGAGTCCCCATCAGTTCACATAGTTGTGTTTCCCTCCTTTCTGATATTGGACATGTACTAACATGGGACTTTGAATATTCCTTTCCTTTTTTCAAGAACTGCTTAGGACCTTAGCATTTTTCTTTAGCTGATATGTAGATAAACATACATTTCCATCACTTTGTCTTTTTTTCTGTCTAATGAAATTTGTTGGCTGTGCAGAAGTGTTCAATTAGTAGAGGCAGTGAAATTATTCACTGTAAATGAATTATTAGTTAAGGTCAGCTTTCTCATCAATACTTCAGTACAGACTTCACATTTAAAAAATCTTTCATTATTTCTAAATATTCTGAACAGTTTAGACTTGTTTATTTCAGTCAATGGTATTTTTGGAATTCTTTCATTAGACCATAAATTACTCATTATTTTCATTGCACAGTGGTCACCTAATATTATTTTTTTCCTCTCTCATTAGACGATTGTATTTTTTTAAAGCAAGAATTAAATGAAGGCAGATGGGGATGCATACAAATTAGCATACATCTGCAAAACTTTCTTGATAAAGTTCAGCTTGGGCACGAAAGATATTCTTAATAACCACTTTCATGTTAAATCATCTTTTTAGTTTTGTGTAGAATATTTGAAGCATCTGAAGTGCTTCTTTGCATGCAGAGATGTTGGTACGTGGTCCATCTGTTTTGCATAGTTTATTCGTTTCTTCACAGCTGATGGAGGTGACTGACTGTGGCTGCCAAGGGGACTGGGGTGACTGGCCCAGGGAACCAAAGTGATGGGGGTGCAGCAGCTGACAGGGGGACCATGGGACAGACCCCTCCGGTGAGCACTGTCACAGTGCTAACCCATTTGTTTGCAAGGTGCCCCTTTGGCTTTACCACAGGTGACTGACTTCCTTTAGAAATAGTCACTTTCATGCTGTTGGGATTTTTCTGTATTTTTAATGATGCAATCTTGGATAAGAGCCTTTTTGAGAATTACTTACAGAATAAATGGAAAAAAAAATGATAGAAGGGGGTGAACAGTAAGGCAAAGCTTCTGAACCATCAAAATTACTTCAGTTAGTCTAAACTCTTGAAGTTTTAACGACACCCAGCTGTTGTGGGCAACAAGAATAGTTTTGAGTGAGGAAATTTCAATCGATTTAATTTATTGCCAATTAACATAAACCTCCAATCACTGGTTCCAGTATTGAGAAAACATGCAAACAAATAAATGAAAGTTTATAGAAGACATCTTGGCATCCCTTGGACACGTCTCCCACCCTTGATGGTCTCTAATCTCCTTGCCGTGTGTTGCATGGTCACCTGTATGAAGTGATGGCAGTGCAGGAGATGGGGGTTCCTACACAGCCGCCAACTCAGCACAAGATTCAGTTTGGGTTGGTGACGTCTATGTCTTGGTGTCCACATGCACCCTGGGTGTCCTGGATCCCACTGGAGTTGATGGAGAGCTAGGGCAGAGGTTCAGAGAGCTGAACGTAGGCAACTGAGTCACCAAAGGGCATCCCAGACCTCTACCTATGGGACATTGCCTACAGACCTCCTTGCAAAGGTGGGTTAAATGGAAACATGTAAAATGCCACAGGATGACAAAGTGTGGGCACCTGAGCCCTAGTTCTTACAGACAATGATGCTGGAAGGTAACTCACCTGACCAGCCACTAAGGACCCAATTCAGCTGATTAAACATAGCCAGCCAGTCCACTGGCACACAAGACATTGGGGCTAATGTAGCACAGGACCCACAGGGGACGTGCACCCTTCTGGGACAGACACTGGATGCTACACTAAGTGCCACAGAGCATCTAAAATGATGCTGGATGTCTATACTGAATGAACTGAATAACTATTTAGATGGCTAGTTTAGGATGAACTGAATCATTCCCTAGGTTCTGCTGGTTACTCTGACTTAATTACCACTGGCTATAATGGGAGCTTGCAAGACTAGAGCATATACAGGCAACTGATTGTGAATGCGGTTGTGAAGTCCCACCCTCATCATCTATACATGCCTATATGGACATTGAACAGGAAAACTCTAACTGCTCATGTGCCTAGTTAAATTGAAAACTAGTTAAAAATCAGTGTGACCTGCGGGCAGAAATCAGAAGGAGAAGCAGAGTAGAGAGAACCTGTGAAATGCAGCACCTTGAAGAAGCAGGTACATGTGACTGGGGACTCTTTGTCAAAAGAAATAGGAAGTCTGTAGCCTAAATTAATCTAGAAGACAATGCTGGTGGGCAGAACACCAAGGAACTGCTCCAGAATCTAACAGAAAGGCCTGAAACTGTAGATTATGAAACTAGGCAGTGTGAAGATGATAGAAACATGTCCCACTTGTCATACAAAATGTAACACAGACCTTGAAAAGTATGCACTGCTGAGGAACAGTAGAAATGAAGAAAAATATCATGAGGAAGCACTATAATAATGCAAGAAATATGACTGAAAATTTTGAAGACAAAATATTGGGAAAAAAAGTGTTTAAGTCAAACTCAGTTCAGAGAAAGACAGCTGAAGAGTTTTTAGTAGAATTGTGCTACAGGTCTCTGCGTATACTTACACTTAGAAATGAACATAGATTTCTGCATTATTAGAGATAAATAGTCAGATATTGTAGTAGTATAGTATAGTGCAACGGGATGACTACAACTTCTTCAGATCAGCCTTAGACTGCATGTGACTCATAATCCTACATTGCTCCCATATAATACTAGTATTATTGTTACATTAGCCTCTAATGTTGCTTATGATTTCATTACGTTTAATCAGTCTCTGTAAGTGGATAGGTTACAAAATTGTCCAAGTACCTTTCTAGATGCATTACTATTATTTCAAAAAGGCAAACTTTGATAAATTAAAGGAAGTAATTGGTGAAGTAGATTGGGTTTGCATTGGACTGTTGGTTAGCCCAAGGATCTGAGCACCAGAGAAGCATAGAATTTCGCTGCATCCATGAACAAAATCTATTTGGACCTTGAAACTCTAGTGATGGGAAGAAACCTGTAAGGAAGGGCTTCCTAAGGAGAGTTACAGGGTACAAGAAAACAGCCTCCAGAAAATCAGAACTGAAAAACATTTTTTAAAAATGCTTTAATAAAATCTTTTTCTTATATTACATTCTTCTCCATTTTTTAATTTCTTTGTTACCATTGTGCATGGCTTAGATTAATTAAAAAGGAAAGAACAGAAGAATGAATGCGGGCCATTTCTGAGAAGTGTTCTGGAGAGACCTCTTCAGTCATATTTTCCTTTTGTCACACTGCATATCAGGAAGTAAATGTAAATGAATGAAAGGTGGAACCTATAGAGATGAAGTTGAAAAATTCATATTAGCATTTGCAGGCTGCTCTGTGTTTGGAGATATCAGATTGTCTAGGAAGCCCATAGGAGCAGATGCTCTCTCCTGTTTTGTATTTGCCCAGCACTTAGCAGTGAGGATGAACAGCTCCTGTTTGGGACATCTGGGAATAAAGCAATGTAAATGAGACTATTAACTCTCCCTCAAACAAATGCATCATCCCTTTAGTGGCTATTGGAGTCTGAAGTGTACTTTAGATGAAAAAAACAAAAACCACTCCCAAAAACCAAGAAACTGATTTTGCTTTAACAAAGCTCCAGGGTAATTTGCTTCCTTTGCCTAAAGGAAATCTCTTGGCTGTATTGTTGTTCCTTATCTTATTATGTGCTTTCCCCACTAATTATTATTATTCCTTCTCAGGTTGGACTTTAATTATAAAATATCAATTACAATTTATGCGTGTTTATTGGCTAGAATGGCTACCCAGTCCAACAATTATCTGGAGTACTATATGGAATCCAAGCTCAAAATTCTCTCTTTTGAAAAGGGAAAAATTGTGTGAAAACATACCAATCCCCCTGACTGACCACAGGAGATAATTTCTTCATGCCAAGCTTAATAATAAACTATGAAAATTGACTTCTGAATATCAATTAAGGTGTTTTCCAAAGCAATTTTCCTGCTTTGCTAATTTTTTTAATGGTTACTTTTATTGAAAGTATGGGGAACTATTAAAAAGGATAATTGCATAGCTTTCAGCATGAGAAAAAGATGAGATGGAAGATTTTTATTGCACAGATTTGGATATGTTCAATTTGGCTGTTTCACCGCTTCATCAAATGCAGCTTCCAGGGCGCAGTCACTGCCTCTGGGCTGCATTGTCCAGGAAGTGTCCAGGTCCATATTCTAGGGATGGATGGCCGAAACAGCTCCGGGGCAACTTAGTGTTTTAAATAGCAGTCTGGCTTCATTATATAAAACCACAGGGGTATAGTACTGCTCACTTCAGAGGAGATTTTTTTGCATTTGCATTAACAAAGAATATCATTCTTGTTGGCCAGTTTTTGCCGTGCTTGGGATAAGTGTTGCATCTTAGCGCACTTGGCTGCAATGGGACTACTCTTGCAGGAAAGAATTATTCAGCATTAAGAAGGGTGGCAGGAGCAATTCCTGAATTGAATGGTTGGAGGGTCAAAGTCCTCCATACAAACCCCAGAGTGCTGCCTCCCCCCGCTGAGCCTGTATTTTCTGCCACAGCAGTGTTGTGCGCATTCAATTCTAATTAATTTACCAGCGCTGCTTTTGGTACAGTGTGAGTGACACAATTAGAATTCTGTCCAGGGTAGGAAAAAAACACAGGCACTGTCAAAAGCGCCCTGGCCTGCGGATGGGTGAGGCTGGGTGGGGAAGCACCCCTTGGTGGATTTTCCTGTGGCAGCAGCTGGATGTGCTTTCCTGTTCCCTGTTCTTTATCTCACACAATACATATTCATACATGCTTTGCATGCATTCTTCCTTTTGCAGAATGCTTGCGCCTTGTGCCTTCGGTGAGAACTTGCTCTCGTGTTTTTCCTGCAGTTCCTGCCTTCCTACTCAGAAGGGGACCTCCCTGCCCAGCCCCTCTTCTTCTCTCCTTAAGCTATTGCTGTTGCACCAGTGAAGCTCCAGGTCTGTAACCAGTTGTGCCGGGGAGTGCCAGAGTGACAAAGTGAGCTAAGCTCTGCAGGCATGACCCTAATGAATCCTTTGATGCCATGCCATAATCCTTTCAGTCCTTCACCTTCCTTTTCCTCCTTCCCCAGCTTAACGTCTCATGACTTTTAACAGATCCCCTGGAGCACCTTTTCTCAGGCTTTCTGTTTATCCCTGCAGGCAGGAACCCAGCTGTGGCTTCTGGATCCTCCTGTTGGAGCTGGCTGCTCCACTGAGATCTTCAAACACCACCTGTGCTCCTGCTTCCTGCCTTGGGATTTGCCTTTGTGCCTTAGGCTCTTCTTACAGAAGTCCCTAAACTCTGCTGGTGTACCAGGAGGTAGGTGCCAAAGAGAAAAGGGAGGAAACATGGGACCCTCTGGATGATGAGGGAGAACAGAGAATCAAGTGGAGGTTTTGGGGAAGGAAATGAGAAGTTGGACTGAGAGGTGAAGAACGGTCAGAAGTCTTGTAGCATGGATGCAATTTTGATACCATACTGCTCAACTCTTCCAACCCAAACTGAGACTTCCACCCTGTCTCGGGGATGTTGGATAGTATGAGATTATTAGTCAGTCTTTAGCAGCTGAAAACAGAGAAACCACTGGTAGGGTTTGTTCTGCAAAATATTTGTAGTGGCTGCTTCAACCAAGTATCAACTTTAATACACAAAGTTGTATGAAAATATTAGTATACAGCAAACTTGGTAAGTTGGAGCCACACAGGCTTGGCAGAGAGCAGTGCCTGTGAGAGAGAGGTTGGCTGGATATTGTCTTTAACAGTGCAAGCACTTGGGTGCTGCAAAGCTGATGGTCACGTCACCTGGCAGACTGTTGAGATGACAGGCGGATTGCTCAGCAAATGGCTATGTATGGATGGTGGCACTTCACCAAGCAGCTAGATGCTAAGTATTTGTGGACAGGAGCCATCTTTTTCACTCTGTGTTTGCACGTCTCCTAGCACAGTGAAATCTTGGGCTTTTTTTTGTGGGTGGCAAAGTGCTGCTGTGCTACAAATGAGTAACAAAAGCACAGCAGGAGGAGCTGGTTGTAGGGTTTCCTATTAACTGCGTGAATGCATTTAGATGACAACTCTGCATCATGGATTGTACCACCGCTTCTTGGGTGTCTTTAGCACGGATGCCAAATAAACCTTTTCAGTGCCTGTGCTTATCTTTAGGTGTCACGGAGGCAGCAAGGCTCTGTTTGCCACCAGTCAGTCCAATGCCAAGCCAGTGTGAGCTGTCCCAGGGGCTGGCATGTTGCTGCTGTGTTAGCTGTACCCAGATGAATGGGACCACAACAAATGTTTCCACGATGTGAATCTCATAAATACTGAGCTATATGGAGCACACAGCTGGAATCTGGTACTGCTATTGCTGTGCCCAGCTCAAGTGACAGACATGAGAAATCTCTGTGCCTTGGCAAATAACTGGCATTCTTATGATTGTTTGCAACATGCTGTTGATGATGAATAAATGAGTGCGGGTGCAAACATGCTTCTGAGTTCGTGACTGGACCGCACCCTTTGCAAACATGTTTCTGCCTGAACTGAGACACAGCAGTGACTGCAGCATCTCCCTCTTGTTCCTGTCTATCACATTCACCGGCTCAGTGTTTATCGGTCACGGGAACATGCTGAGTTATTGTGCTCACTGGACTCAGAGTGCTCCAATCCATATATTATTGTTTGCCGTAACTAGTCACCCCACAGCTTTGTCCAGAGGCAGTGGTGGTTCCTAATAGTCTTCTACCAGCATTTCTATCCTTGACATTTCTTTCCCTTTCGACTCCTTGTACTGCTTCTCTTTGTTCCAGTCAAACTTAATTTAATCTGTTTGCTCTCATCTGCACAGACACCTCGGCAGCCACAGACCCCAGTGTCTGAGCATGACTGTGCTTTGCCTACTATTCTTGGGAGTAGTATGATTGGTATCCAAATTCTTTGCTTCCCTGCAGTCTGACTTATCTGACATCAGCTACTCTTTCAAACCGCAGTCACAGAAATCACTGAGTCGTAAAAAAATAGAGCTGGAAGGGCCTCCAAACATCCCTAGACTATTCCTTCTTCCTTGAATAACCCTGTTGAAAACAGGCTTGCATCTCTTAGCCTGTGCAGAGGCCTCATTATCCTCAATAATCTCTGTGACCTCGCACATAAATGTGTCTACCTGTGGTTCAGCTCATGTTTCCCACTGTCTTTATTGCTTGTGTGCCATTACGTTTTTGGGATTCACCACCTTCATTCTCATGATATTTCCTCGTCTAGGTTCTTCTGCTGAAATGTTGCCAGCACTTTGGGAAAGCTTCAGGGTACAATGTACCCACACCGGAGAATCTGACGTCAGTCTTCCTGATACTGTTCCACAAACATGATTGCAAAACTAAGCTTGAAGATTCACTTTTATGGGTGAGAAAGCAATTAAGAACATGAAAAAAAGTAAGAAATGATTCAGAGGGTCAGAGCAAAGGCCCCTCTTACCCAGCACTCTGTTTATGATGGTGGCACTAGGAGGTGCTAGTTTGGAAGATCATGTGAGACTGGCCACTATCTGTGGTCCATTCTCATAGTCTACCAGCAGTCATCCTCTATAATCAGAGTGGAAAAAAGTTCTGGCTGTGAGGATATCCATTTCCTATAGGCAAAACACTGGGATACGGGTTTTATCTACTTTATAGCAGACGAGAAGTGCTCGTTTGTGACTACTTCCAAAGTAAGGATGAGAGTGACTTCCAACTAATCATACCTGCTCCACTTGGAATGCAGCTTGCACTGGAGACGCATCATAGACTCTTCCTCAGGAACAGATCTAGCACTGTCTTAAAACTACTTAGGGTTTTTAATTTCTATATGGCTGCTCTACTGCTGTAGTGATCATCAGCCTCTCTTTTATTTCCCTCCTAAACTTAACGCCAGCAGTAGTAGATGCTGAGCTACTCTTTTGTCATATGGTCTTGCTGGTCTTTCCCAGCCCAGTACAGGAAACAGTCTTCCCCTTTCAGCTTTCACTTTGCTGGGCTAAGACAGGCTCTTGAAGATTTTGTCTTTTACTCTGGATGATGTGAATTACTCTTTTCCGCCCTTTCCTCCAGTGAAGACCTTTCTCTGGGGTAAGCAATACTATATTCTTGTCTGTAATGTTTTCCAAATTAGACTGATTTCAGTTAGGCTAGAGTTTAAGGGCTGGATGAAGATGATGAACTCATTTCACATAGGCTGTACCGAGGAGACTCCAGAGAAACGGTTTTCAGTTGATAAAGGCTTTGGCTAGATTTGAATTATTAAGCTGTTTTTCTCTAGTAAACAGCATCAGCCAGAATTTTAGGTCACATCAAAATGGGCGATTTAAGAGCCAGAAATCCATGGTTAAAGAAAAGTACCAAACAGCAGAAAACCCAGACGGTCTCATGAGAATTCCCACACCTTGGGTGGAAGTCTTGTGCAAACCACTGGGGCTTTTCTGTTCTGTTTTTTCTTAAGCTGCAGCTGCATCCAGCTCTACACTATAAAACAACAAGACCTACTCCCCAAGGCCCATCCCTTTGCAAGCCTCTCCCTCTCCACCACTTCTGGATCCAATAGAGGGCCACAGGGGTGGATTCAGCTTTACATGGTCATAACCAAACCAGGGAAAACATTTTTAAAAGTTTTCTGTTTGAAGGATCACAGTTAGTCTTCATTAATACTGTAACAAAAATCATGGGTGAAGATAGAAATCTAAGTTTGCATTTTAGGGGTGTGTTCTCAATGCAAGGTCTTGGCTGGAGAGAGCAGAAGAGGCAGTGCAGATCTTGGGGATTTTTTTATCATTTTTTCTGTGGAACATTTTAGTATTGCAGAGTTTGGAGCTGCATTTTTAGGCGCTGTGAAAAAAACTCAATTCAACAAAGCTGTGAGGGGATGACTACGGAAGGAGAAAAAAACAGAGGTGGTATTTTCTGAGGTAAACATACCTCTTCTGAAAAATTTTCTGCACGAAGATCAGAAAGCATAGTCCTCATAAAATGAAGCTCTATAGTTTCCAATAAGTGCGTAAAGTTTACATAAAGGTGAACAGCTTCTCAAAAGCATACCACAGCTAGCTTTTCAGTGTGTGATAATACAACATGAAGGCAAAGAAGAACAAGTAAATTTTTTTTTTTAAACTCAGAGTACCTGCTCCAGCAAGATATCTGTTGACACTTTCCTAAACCTCTATTTCCAAAGGAGCAAGAAAGTTCAGCCCCTTTTCATTGGTCAAAAAGACTTAACACTCCCTCCAAAGTCACAATGCCCAAAGTCTGTTTTTTTGATTTTGTATGGAGACATGAATATGGTGTAGACAACAAGGTTATGCTAAGAAAACCTTTTTGTCAGCGTTCAGCATGCATTCTCTCTCCTCTGCATCCATTTGCCAGTATGATGCGTCTCAGACAACAGAGCTGTGAGTTAATCTTTGAGTCTTTTCTTGAACAGCAGTTGTTAGTTTCATTTTATGTAAACCTACTCGCCTGAGAGCTTTCCAAGAGCAATATAATCCGTCACCTGGGTATAACATTTCAAAATTAAGGCACACCTGCATTTGCTGATCTCATCTCAAGAAAGTCGACTAGTTATTAACACTCCACCCACCTCCATTTTGAGCATATTTATTCCCATCCTTGTTTTCTTGTGCAGTTCATCCAAGTTTTAGGATATTGGGTTGCTCTTTGGTCCTTTGAGTAAGACAAGTTGATCACTTTTCAAAAGTTATAATGAAAATTAAGAATCCTCCAAAAATGATAGGCCCAGAGTGTTTTTAATCTGGAGGAATTGGCTGGGGGATTGAAATGGAGACTTTGCAGACCTACCATTGATTATCCATTATGGGGGAGCAGCTGAGAGTGAGCAGGGAACGCAACACAAGTTCTCAGCCCCTAGGAGCCTAGGACCTTCCCTGAGAGCTATGGTTACACACTCATGCATATATATATATGTATAGGTATAGGTACATGTAGATATGTATTTCTTCTACCTATATAGGGAGGGAACAAGGGGGATTTTGGTGCAGGGAGGGGAAGGGGAACTTCACCCCTCCAAAATACTGGTGTCCTCGAAAAGCCCCACAAAAAAGAACCTCCTGGTGCTTGTAGCCCTGCTTCTGGACTATTCATGCCTAGGGAGATCAAAAAACCCTGATATTTGATTTCTATTAAAGGAGGTAATTATCAGATTAATGACTATATACGGGATACAGTACTGCTTCTTAATAGTAATGGTGTGGCAATTCTAATTACTTCTGTAGTTGTTAAAGCACTTACTATTTTTGAACAGAACAATTAGTTTAATTACGCATGGTTTCCAAAGCGGCTGAGCACTTGTCTGGCTCTAAATGTGCACAAAGGTTAAAGTGTCTCAGCTGTTCCCTCTGAGCAGGAACACCATGTCCCACTGGGGCCAGTGCAGCCCCAGTGAGCTCATCGGCTGCTCCACCCAAAAAACTGGCTGCAAAGCCCGAAAGCTGCACACTGCTTCCAAGCTCTCTGCATAAAACATGGAAAGGAAATGCTGTGTGGGAGCGGATGAGATCAGTCCACGGGCAGACCGCCTCACTGTGGTGGTGATGATGACAGATTTAAGTGCTCTTAGGAACACAGTGGAAGAGCAATGCCTCACAGGAATGGCAGGGACGCCCTTGTAAACAAGTGCAGGGAGAAAGGAAATCAAAATGACCCTGTTTTGGGGGGGGGGGGAACACATCTGTCCCTTGGAACAGGCAGGGATTGGTTGTTGTGCCTTATATTTTTAAAAGGCAGTGGTAGCCCTACTGAAGTTGAAGAAGGGTAAGAGGTGGAATGAGGTTAGATGCAACTCTACGGTTTCATTTCTTAAAGGGAGAGATGTAAAGGTTTGAGCTGGTAGAAAGATGTGTAGCTGGTAGGGATGTGGAGCTAGATGATGGCTTCAGGAGCAGGGCTGGTCTACTATGTGAGCACAAAACAAGCTTTCCCACAAGCTTCAGAGACAAACCAAGGAAGAGTATTTCCCACTTGCTCCCTGCTGCTCACATCTTACAGTCATTGCCCATACCTTTGCAGCCTGCAGATCTTAATCCAAGATTTTAATTCCCATCTTCCATGGCAGTGAGTAAGGGTATGGGTTTTTTTGTTTTGTTTTGTTTTTTTTTTTGAGAACCCATGGTTTATATTGCCAGTTCTGTGACAAATGTGGAACAAGTGACAGGGTAATGAAATTGTGTAATTAGTTCTGAGGACTGCAAACACTTCTGGCTGTAGTTAATAAATCACTTACACCCTACTGTCTCATGCTGGGGGACAAAGGAGTTTGTGTGTTGATGTTACATGGTGCTTCTGCAACTGCTGAGCCCCATTGATCTCTCTGAAGGCTGCAAGGGACTTAGTGGAAAAATCCAACTACTGTTGACACAGGCAAAGGGGTTGGAGTGCAGACGTAAAGACCTGCACATCCTGCATTCAGTATGAAGGAGTGTTGTTCAAGGATGCCTGCAGACTTTCCCACAAACCTTCGTTAAAGGAGTAACTTGCAGGAGTGTATCTTATCAGAAGATCTCAGGAAGAAACTGGGTGTGGATATTCATTCATACCAGTGGCAACCACAATAATGAAGTAATCAAACGTGACATGCAGTATGCAACAAAGCCTGTTCACAGGTGCAGTGCTAGACGTGAGCATAGAGGGTGTGTTGCAGCCACCCAGGACTCTATTGTGCAAAGCTGTCGCTTCACAGCATGTCACTCCAAGGAAAGCAGTCTGGAGAAGTAACTGAGTGATTCCACACTGGCACACTCACAGGTCACAGGTGGGTGGGTTTCCACCTGAAGATCCTGTCCCTGCTTCCATTACCAAAGCTCTGCTTCATATTAGCAGCGTGAAATGACTCCTCCTGCGTCGTGCACATCCCTTCCCTTGTTCTGCACTGAGGCACCGGAGCTTGGAGCAGAGGTTTGTACTTGCTTTGCAGTTGATTGCTCCTGTTAGCAAACTGCTGCAAGAGAAACCCATTATGAGCCTTTTTATAACAAGGCTGCATTCCTGCCTTCTGTATTGTTAATACATCAGTGAAGATTACTTGTAATATTTTTCACTTCTATAACACATTCTGTCTAGGGAATCTCAGAACATTTTGCAAACATTAATTAATTAGACTTGCAGTACCACTATTTACTAGCTAATTGTTCACCTTTTTTTTAAAGAAATTAGTTTCTGACTGCTCTAGATGATCCATCTCCCACATCCAGAACAATCTATGTCAGGTCACATGCAGAAGATGGACATGGCATTAAAATGCCCATGCTGCCCAAATCCCACGTCTGCACTGTGGCATCAGATTATGTGCTTTCGAAACACAAGTTAGTTCTAGAACTGAGATGTTTGGATAATCAGGGTACTAAATGTGTTGTAACAGCTGGCTTAAAAAACAAGAAATTCAAATGGGCGTTGTGCTGGATAGAAAGATATTTGGAATTTACGAAACTGTTTTTTTTCCCATGGTCTTGTGTTGCTTAAATTCAAGCTATTTTTTGGCTTCAGTTGACTTGCCAATATTGGGAATTTTTAATGGTTTTCAGCAAGGAATGCAATTTGAAAAGGTTGTATTCGTTGCTGTCTGTTAGCTGTTTCTCTATCAGCTTCTTGTTTTTTTTCAGACAGCTCCATTCCTCGTTTGTATTTGCAGACCCCCTTTTTACATACTTCTTATATAGACGTTGTGATTTCTATAACACAATTGCAAAGAACAGTCTGGTTTCTTTTATTTTTCAGTATATTCCTTTATTAGATTTCACCCTCCAAATTCAACATCGAACTATCTTCTCAAGAAAGATACAAAGACTGCCAGAAATTATTTTTATTTTACTTTATTACATTTAGTTCTTGACAACTCAAACTTTAAAGTGATACCTTAAAAGCAGTTCCTGTTGCAGTCCTGGTTTTCCTGGGTTTTATTTTCTTCCCAATTCCTTTTGTGCACTTCTGCATTTTTGTGCTAAATCAATACAAAGCCAGACAATCTAAAAAAAAAAAAAAAGGTCTATGGAATGAGAAATAAATCTGCCACATATAATCTGAGACTTGGCTTTTTAAAAACAAACAAACGAACGAAAAAAACATTACAAGCATCTGACACAGAGGGAGAAAAGCATTGTTGCTGAAACCATTTCTTGCTGTTTCTATTTACCTTAACTTGCCTTTATCTAGACTTTGCTGATATCCAATTCCAGACAATTTCTATGCATGAAAAAAATGGTCGTGTGTCTGTCCCCCACTGTTTCCCTCAAAAATATCAAGTCTCCTCTCCTCTTCAGTTCCACTGAAGACCCACTGTTTCTGAACAGCAAGTATTGCTGAAATTGATTTGCTTTAAATGAGAAAGCCCTGCTATAGGAGAAACCAACATGACACAGAAGGGCCACAAAGTTGAACTACATTGAAATTCTGATTACTTTACCTTTTTAACATCCTTAACAATGGTTAGGGCAGTAGCAAGAGAGTCAGTCCCCTTACCCATGCTCAGCAATACAATATCCCACAACAGCAGTAGGGTAATAGAAGTGCTGTGATGAATTGATGGGTTCATTAGTCTACAATCAATGGATAAGACTTCATAATAGAATAGACCTCATAGGAGCCAAATACCAGCGCTTTAATTGCAGCAGGTGCTCAGTGCCAGGGCTTGTATTAAAAAGAAAAATTAAATGTTTCACTGGAACAAAAAAAATCCCTAGAATCAAGTAGACTGCAAGAACAAAGACCAAGTTGCCAAGAGAGAAAAGAAAGAAAGGGAACACACTACCATGCTCATTTCCAGTTTCGCAGTCTGGAGCTGCACGCCTGAAAGCTGAGTTTCTGTTGTCTGTTATTTGGCCTCTGTTATGATTATAGAGAGGATTGTTTTCATTTTCGGGACAAATTCTGTTCACAGTTATTCCGTTTTGCCTCTGCTGACGTTATGGGATGCCCAAATGGTGATATTGTTTGACCCAAATGGACAAACCTAACCCTGATTTTAAGCAGCCCCCATTGCACTCCGTTCAACAGAGGTTACGTAGTTTATACCAGAGCTGATTGTCTCCTACTGCACACAGTCAAGTTCCCAAAGAAATATAGAGTAAATCCTTGTTTAGATCCCAAAGAAATATAGAGTAAATCCTTGTTTAGAAAAGTTAAAGGAAGCAGGCTAACAGCAAGTGTCCTTGGAGACGTCCCTAGCCAACAGAAAAGTGGGTGAGTACAGTGCTTTAGATATAAATGCAAGAGAGGATATTTATTTATCTAAGAGCAAACCTGTTAAAAAACAAACAAACAAAAAACTATGTTAAATATGCATATCTGTTAGGGTGTCTACATATCTATGTGTTTGTGCTTGTCTACACATATATGTAAGGAGACTACGATATTTATATAGAGAGGTATATGTGAGTATATATTTATATATGAGTAATATTACAGTGTACATGTGGGGGTTTTCTTGAGGGTTTTTGTTTATATCCATATATAAGCATGCACACACGATGTGTGAGGCTATAACATTTATGAAAATGCCTGTTCCTGTAGTCATGATAATCGCTGTAGTGGAACTGCACACAGATGATATTTTTGTAAGATGTGAATTTTTTTGTATTTCGAACTTCAGAGACCAGCATCTGTTCAATTTACCATTAGCTGGCAACTTGCCATAATAAAAGTGGAAATGAGCTGCTTATGACTGATCTTTCTCTCCTCATGTGGTATGTCTCAATGTCACGCTCTTGCACCTCTTAAATCTGCCAATTGTCCATGCTGTCTAGTTATCTATGTGCACTCACACTCTGTTCAGGGACGTGCAGTTCGGCTCTCTGATCAAGGAGACTCCAGTGCACGCACATCTGCTGTCACCACAAGCAGAACGAGCATCCTGGACATAGCCGACATGGCGAGCTTCCCAGTGAAAGCCTGGCTTTGTATGCCCCTGCCTCACCTGGTTTTGTAGCCTTTACTAGTGTTAGTAGATCTGTTTTCACCTTTGGCTTCATATGACCAAAGAACTAGAGAGCTGGACTTTTTCACTGCTTTGGGAAGAAAAAAGGAGAACAAAGGTAATGATGATCCAGGCAATGAGGACTTACCCTTTTCTCTGCCACAGGCTCTTCTTTTCATCTTCAGAGAGTCACTGACGCCAGCATTTTCAAAATGTGGCTACTGGTTCCTGGTTCCAGATGTAGGACAACACATTTCCGTACTTAGGTTTCAACACCTGTCTTTGGCAGCTTGGTCTGAATATTTTATCCTTAGCACACAGTGCTGCTAGTAACGTTAAGAAGGCTTTACATACACCTTCAGAGACGAGAAACAATTTTGGTAAGAGATGCTTTTCATGCACAGAGGAACTGCTATCAGCTACCACTGTATTACTTTGTATGCACTGTGCATACACCAAATATTATCACTGCAAATTCCATTTTAGTGAGACTGCTGTGGGTGATTGTTCTTTTGTGCAAAGTGCCCTGGGAGAGCACAGCTATAGCTCACTATTGTCTCTTTCTTCTGTTGTCTCTGGAGTTCATTTTGGACTTTCTTGGGCTGATAGCTCCGTACAACCACCAGTCCAATCCAGCTAGGACAGCGAGGAAAAAAGACTTGGGATCAGCTCTACTTTTTGTGGCATCCTACTGCATTTTATCAGTTCATTGTTAACAATAGCTGAAGGCAAGGCCTAATGATATGCTGTTGTTAGGAAGCACGAGTCTGAATGTGTGAGGGAGAATATCATAAAACAGAAATAAAAATAGGGGCAATAATGTGAAGGTTTTATTTGCTATGAATCTATTGAAAGGTAATGGGTTGTTATTGAACTGCCTAATGAGAATGAATAAAATATGTATGTCATATAAATAAAGGGATTAACTGCAAGATGTAGTAACAGAGGCTGGGGGCCTGAAATGGAGCAGAAAGTAGTGTCTGTTCATCTTTGTAAGAAGATGCTCTTACACGACTTGCTTTCTGCATGGCTGGCAGGAATTCGCTTCAGGCACCCAACACTACCAGCAGAGCCTCTGACAGTGGACGGGCAGGGGCAAGAACACAGGTAACAAGAATTTGCAGGACCATGTCTGAGGATCTCATGGGCTACCCAGTGTTCAGTAACAGAAAAGAAGAGACAAGAAGCCCTGGGTACTGACAGCTAGAATAAGAAAGTGGGAAAATCTTGATCTTTATTTTTTTGAGGACAGAAGTGGTAAAATTTTCATTAGAACCCTACAAAACAAATTATATTTTACCAGCAGGACAGTGTGTTAGTACTCTCAAGGTAGATGATAATAGGAGAATGAGCCCTGGAGACAAAAAGAAAAGCTTCCTTCAGGAAATTAAACCAAGCTTTGCAAATAAGAACAATAGCCTGCAATCCAGGTAAAACTACAGACACAAATGAATGAATACAAAATGAACATTAGCAGAGCCTGAAGCAGCGACACCAAAATACAAAAGAGAGGAGAGTGGCTTCACAACACCTACTGAAATGAATTTATAACAATATGCATACTAATGAACCTGAAACGCCACTTAGTTTTTGCATCCATTATTCATTGTTCAGCTTTACAGGAAACGCTATAGTACAATGGAACGATTATGGGAGCATCACTGGGAGTGGGATGATAACAGGGAGGACACAGGAGCAGCATCTGTTTCTTCACCCCAGCCCCCTTGCATGAAAATTACCTTAGCATTGGAAATGGGAAAGGTTGCAAAAAGAGAAACCAGATGAGAGGTGCAAAATCTCTCCTGAAGTCTATTGCTGTCCCTGAAGGAGACTGAGAGGGCCAGGAAATGAAAAGAAACACCCTGCAAGGGCCCGTGCCCTCCCTCGGCTGCCTGGGCATGTTTTCTGGGGCTGATGTATTCTGAGAGCAGAAACTGCCTGCTGATGATTAAAAGGCCTTATGTAAAAGAAATGGTATAGATAATGAGTGGAACTGGTGCAGACAGCCAAATCTGTGGAAGCTCCTGGGAGCAGGGATGGAGGAAGGTGTTTAGAGAGAAAGAGATGGAGGCAGCAGTGATAGCTTGGGTATCCCGGGTTCTTTGTGGGTCCTGTGCCTCTATGGCAGTGCAACTGAAGGCTTTCCGGAACAAAATTTCCCAGCCACCTGCAGCGTTGCAGGACACACTGAATCTGACCTGCTGTTGAGTTTACACCATCAGCCAAGACAGACAGTTAATACCTCCTTCCTAATGAACAAGGACTTTTTTAGCCCTAGGCAAATCTGATTAAGATTTTTTTACATAAATGAGATATATTTCAAAGTTTCTAATGTTTCTCCTAAGCTATGCACCCTTCACATTTTATTTTCTGAGTATCCAGGGCCACAACAAAAGAACAGGAGCTGATGCAGACCTGCTGGGATAACAGAGGTACTCTTCCTGCACTCCAGCAGCTTTATGTGAGCCCCTCAAGCAGACCGCAGCAGCCTTGTTTTAATGCAAGCTGGAACATGACCAATGGGACAATGTTTAATATACTGAGAGCTTCTTTTGCATAAGTAAACTGGAAACCTTCCACAAAGGATGGGGCAGAGGCTTCTTCAGGTGCAAAGACCACAAGTTTCCAGGCACTGTATTCGTGTTTCCAAATAAGTATACAGAATACACTGCACATTTACAACTTTTTGATGTAGAATCTGTGGCTAAATTACAAAATTTAATAGGGAAAATATCTTCTTTGCCTATCAAATTACAGAGAAAGGGGATAGGGCAAAGAGGTTCATTGAAACAGTAGGCTCTTCTGCTCTTTTGCATTTTGTATATGGTACAAGGCGAGAAAGCATAATTTTGGGAGCTACACCTTCTGCAGGCATACTCAGAGGGTTCATGGAAATTATAGCATCCACTGGTATAGGCATCAGAGTTAATAACCTCCCAGGGCTTTGTAGCTGATGGTGTTGGGCAATCAGATATTATATTCACTCGAGTTCAAAGCTGAGCTGAAATCTCTGGAAAAGTTTAAAATTTTCATGAGATGGAAAAAAAATTTCACACACCTGGGTTATACTAGAGTGGCTTGTGTGTATTTCTCTGGAAGAACTGCTTCTACACCTGGCTTTGATGTTGTAAATTCTTGCTGAAAAGAAATGAAGGTAATTGGTTTTTACAGTTTCACGTTTTAGAAAGTCATTGGGGGATGGGTGAGGAGGGTGAGTTTGTTGTTTTTTTCCCTCAAATCTCAATGGGCTTGATAGTTGGAATATGTATTTTTTTTTTCTGCACTACAAAAGGATTAAAAATAATTAAAAGTGAAATTTGATGTGAAAATTGTGTTGTCCAACAGCTATATATCATCACAAATTTCTGCAAGAAAGTTTAGAGCAGTTGTAGTGCTGCATTTAATTGAGCTGTATTGAGCCATTGCCATGAAGATTTGCCTGCAAAACTATGGCTTCAGTCACCTGTGATCAGTGAATTCTTGGTTCGTTTGATATTCTTAGTAATAGGAAAAAACAAAGCAGGTGTATAATTTATGTAAAAAAAAAAATTGTTTTCTGTGTGTGAAGATATAGTCTGTCCGTCTGTGTGATAGTATTAGTTCTGATAATAATGTCTGTGTATCTATTTTAAATAAAACACTTAACTTAAAAAACTCCTGGTGTCCCAAATAGAGTATCTTAGGAAAAAAGCAGAAGATTCATCCTTGGGGGTTTACTTTGTCAATACAAAACCCCCGTAGTTCATTATCTCTTTATGTATACAATGAATAAATCATAAAGTCCAAATAAAAGTATAAATATTTATATTCATGTACACATGCAGATGAGGTTGCAGTAAGTCAGTATTATCTACCCTGTCTTGAGCTATTTTTATTGCTATTAAATGCGTAGGAACTGAGGAACTGTGTCTTTTCCTTTCCATCCTGTTGCTACATTATGTTCAGATCTGACACCTGCAACTTACAGATTTTGCATTTGTGTTGGGCGGAAAAAAAAAAAAAGGAAAGAAAGAAAAAGAAAATTCAGCTACTTTGTCAATGGAATCAAATCAGACCTTGATAGATGGGGTAGTAAAACATTTTTCAGAAATCCCATCAATTTGAATTATAGTTATGCTCAGAAAATGCCCAGGCTCCGCCATGCCCCAGCAGGCTGCAGATCCTCCCGGGGGAGACAGGCACTGTGGCGTAGCCCTGGTGCTGCAATGGGCAGACCTCGGGCCATGGCATCTCCCTTCTTCATTCCCGCGGTGGTGGCATTAGCTCATGTGTGTTGGGGCTTTGGTTGTAACTGGATGCCCTAGATCCTCCGGTGATAACAAACAGTAGCACCAACTGGGTGCAGACTTACTGGAGGACACATTGCCAGCCCTGAACAGCAGGGTATATATTTCTGCATCAGGTGAGGTGGTCAGAGATGACTGAGGTTGAGTTTGTCTTTGAAATTGACTCACTTGTTTTGCCAAATGTGTAGGCTCACAGTTTCAGAAAGCTTTCGGGAAAATCTAGTTCTGCTGAAACCAGGGACAAAACTCCCTGGGAATTGGTGGGTAACAGATTTCTGTTTTCCTTTGTAGGATTACCAGTGATGAATAAAATTGTTTTTTGATTTGCCATTGATTTTCATCTGAAAGTCAGTGTCATTTTTCTACAGCCGTTTTTTTTCTGTCTGCCTTTTGATATAACTAATATCAGACACAGAAAGTGATACTGAGTGTATGTTACCACCTCAACTGTGCCATCTCAAGACCTGCTCTGATTAGTCTGTAGCCTCTATATTTTCTTTGTGGCACATTGTCACCTGCCTAGCCATGTATGAAGCTGGAAACAAAAACTGTAAGTGCTCCATCCTCACTTTGCTGTTCATGCCCATAAGTCTTGTTGATTGGAAATAAAAGTAGGCTGCTACCAATAACAGAAACTTCTTAGAGGAGACAGTTGATTACTGCATGTGATGCTTATAAAATGATGGAGATTCTTTTCAGGAGATATGTTACTCCATCATGCCTAGTGATGGATAGCAAAACAGCCTGCCAGTAAAATAAAATTCACTTTATGCAGCAGGCCATGGTGTAACTGAGAGCAAACATTAAGAAGGTCGCTCTGTCAAGTTCATGCTGTTATTCTGGCTTTCTTGAAGCAGAAATCCAAATATTCTGATGGATGGTGGTTTAGGAACCTCCCTGAGCACAAACTTGTAAGAAAATATTCTGGACAATTTGTGGTTTGTGGTTAAAATATTACACAGTGCCCATGATTTAATTCCTCCTCCATATTCATGTGCAGAACTCGAAAGATGATGATGTCTGCTCATCTGCTTCAATAAGTACATCTTCACATCTTGCTTGTTTCCAGCATTGTGAATATGTAGATGAAGAAAGACATGCTGTTCCATTTATAACCAGCATTTCTTTTGCTTCCAGCCTAAATAGTTTACAGTTTCATGACAGCCTGGAGCAAGAGTAAAGGTGGAGGATGTGGTGGTGGAAAATGACAGGCTTTTCTGAGGGTCTGTTGGTCTCCTCTCAGTGCAGCCACCCAGGCTGCTGCTTACCTCTAATGGAAACCCCATCTTGGGATCTCCAAGAGGGTTGGATAACCCTGCAATGAGATTAAGGACTAGTGTTGTAAAGGAGGCAGTTATAAATATTGTTCTGATAAAATTGGATTTTACCTCAGTTGTGGGAAGTTGCAGTGGGCTAGAGGAGCAGGATGTACAACTCTGTCTTTGACCAGAGCTTTAGGAAGACTTTCAGAGACTCACATCCTTTCCCTGAAACTTGAAAAATGGGGGGCATCTGGAAACTTGGGTCCATATTGTGTGGGGTGCAAGCATGTGGAGGAGGACTCACTGCAAGATAGCCAGATATGCTGTTCTGTGCATTTGCCATGGTTTCTTCGAATGAGTAATATTTCCACCTGGATATTTTCAGGACCATGTAAGGGCTCAAAGAACACAAACCAGCTGATTTGGAAGCCTTTGGAGAACTGCTGCTTGGCAAAAACAAGTACCTTATTTTTTCTATACAGTTTACCAAACACAGACTTTTTAGAGTGAAATAATTGAAGAGTTCTCAGTTTTTACTCTTTCCTCTGCTATTTCTACCATTTTATTATGCCCCATCCAAAGCCACCTTCTCAGCTTCTTGCAATATGGATCTGAGCAAGCCCCACACCTCAGACAATGCCTTGTGTACTCAAGGACACTGCAAACAAATAGATCAGGTTGGGTGCATGCATTTGCAGCTAGCTGTGTGCAGGGAGGTGCGTACAGCTCTGCCCTGGTACACTGCCTTCCTGTGATCTAAAGGTTGGTATTTGCAGTTGGCCTCCACGTGTCTTCTTTGCACGGGTCAAAATCTAGGAGTGGGGATGAAGGCTATCCACCTTCTTTTTGATGACTGTCTGCTTGCCCAGATGGCACTGGGAGGTCTGCAGGACCACAGTCCTTCTTTTCTTCTTGTGTGTGGAGAGGTTGCATGGGCTCCTTGACACTTCTACGTCCCTGACACTTGGTGCCCAGGATGCTGCTTGTCCACAGAAGAATAAAAGCTGCGGAAGTTAGAGGTAAGCTTCAGGGTGAAGTCTTGGGCAAGCTTTCAGCACCTGGCTGAGGAGCTGGCAGGGAGAAAGATTGTTTTACAAGGTTACAGCCCTGGGTCTAAGCTTCTGTTTCACATTAACTAAGCTTCTGATGGCCATATACAAAATGCCTCACTGTATAAGAATATTAAACACATTGTTATCATCAAGAATAAAATCGACCCATTTTAGTGAGACAGTGTTAAACATATTGACTGTTCTCCCTTCCATACCATTTGCTGCATACTGGATGATGACATGCTTATCTCTTAAAAATACCATGAGCTTGGACAGAACATATGAAATATTCCAAAGTACATTTTTGCACACAAGTCTACTGTTACACAGTGTCAAATGAAGCTAATCCCTCATTTCACGTTTATTCACTTGGCTTTATTTCTTAGGGCTACATTCTTCCATCAGATTTACAGGGTAGACCTTAAATAAGTTAGAGAAATGAAGGATGTTCTCAGGCTGCAAAGTTCATCTGCTACATGCTCCTAGACTGCAGGTAATACTTTCCTCTGGGTGCTTTACCATCGGTGCTCTGGGGTACACGGACCTCTGAGAGGGGCTACAGTTTTACGGAAGCAGGGTATTTTTAGTTCAACACCAGCTGAAATTTTGGCTGTTTCAAGTGCAAAATGCCTGAGGTGAAATAACAGCCATGCAGCAGCATTCTCCTCAGATGTGGTGCCAGGAGCCACATCACTGGATACGCTGGACTGCACTGCATTGCTGCTGCCTCCTTGAAGTCACAGCCACAGCCATGCCACCCACCGTCGCTGGCCCCTCGCAGAGGGCATCCTTCCAGACCCCCGGCCGCTGCTGCCTGGGACACCCAGGAAAGCACTGGCTGGGTCAGCTGCGTTTCCTCACACCTCCACCTCCTTGAAGCCACAGTCTGATGCTGCCTGATGAAACGTCTCTCTGAAAGATGTCATTTTGGACCCTGATAGCATTAGCAAAGGCCCATGGGCTCCCTCTGGCCCTTTCCACTTTTCAGGCAAGCACATTTTTATCAAAGGAACTATTTTAGGAGGGACTTTTCCTTGTAAACAGAGTTCAGTTTAGAGAGTGTAAGCCAAAGCAGTTCGGGCTGCCCTTGAGCCATGCCAGTCTGGGGTGGAGGAGGAAGTCCCTTCCCTCATACAGGTTCAAAGCGAAAATTGTGGGCACATAAATTGGCAATGGCTGGCCATAGATGTTTCAAGCTTGATTGGATTTGGTTTTGCTTGTAGATTTCATAGATGGCAAAAGCTAATTCTGAAGAGAGTGGAATTCAGCATTTTTAAAGCTGCAGTTGTTTAAACCAAGGGTTTGATAGAAGAACATCGGAGTATACATGGATTTTTTTAAAGTTCTGTAGGTAAACATATCCCTTTCCATTGATAAAATCTGTAGGTTCCACATCTTGAATAACTTTGAATCAAGGCATATGTATGCCTTTGATGACAACTCAGCATAAAAGGCATGTGAAGTTAGTAAAACATGACGTGACTGAAGAATTGCTGCTACAACTGGGAGCACTTACTCAGGAAAATTGCAAGTTTTGTTCCAGAAAAGCAGCAGGCTGCAGCTGCCTCCAGGGATCTGGTGCAGATGAGGCTTCCTTACTGCAGGATGTGTGGGCTGGCTGCCTTCTCCCCTTCCACTACTCACGGCGAGCTGCTGAATGGCGGCAGTGTGATGGCAGCCTCAGGAGGCTCCCCTGCCTTCCTGGTCCCCTCTCATGGACTTCTGAGTGACAGGGGGTGGTTTGACACAGGGGTCGCAAGCAGTATTACAGACAATAATTTAGTTAGCAGCAGGTAAACATCTCCATCCTAAGTGCACAGCTGTTCAATGGGACTCTCAGCCCAGCTCTGGCAACACAAGGCTTGTAGCTATCAGCCATATCTGCTTTCTCTGCTTTGTTCTGCTTTGGTTCTCATCATGGAGGAGGCTCTGAGTGCACAGTCTGGGGTCTTTGGGGATGAAATGAAACCAGAAGAAGTGTCCCAGTTGCTAAGCAGAGTTAAGCCCAGCTGCAGAGTGGACATGGGCTTCTTCACACTGACCCAGCCGCTCCCGTGTTCTCTTCTTATTGCCCCAAAAAGCATGCCAGTCCTGGCCTAAAACATTACAAGTATCACCCCCTGTGATCAGCGTGGCTCTAAAGACAAACCCTTCCTTACTCCTAGTTTCTGTGGAAAATGATGGAGGAGATATGCGTTATCCAGAAGGACAGCATGGCAGCACTGGGAACTGAGCCCAGGTAGCCTTCACCCAGGAACAAACCTTTGCTCCATCACCTTCCCTGTAGTTGTTCAAGACAAGAGTCCTCCATAAAATTACTGGGGCAAACCCTGTCCATCAGGAATGGATATGGAGGCAGCCCCCGAGGGTTCTGGTCCAGTCCTGTGGCCATCGTTCTGCTCCACCCTGTGAGGGAGAAGAAAGAGCAGGGCAGCCACTGGGTGCGGTGCCAACAAGGGAAACAAAAAGGAAGAAAAAGACTGTGAAAAAAGTAGTCACCAAATGCTGTCATGAACATCTCAGTCTGTTGTCATAATGAGAAGGTTTGGACAGGTCAGTAGAGGCTGACAAACATTGGTAGAAGGATGGTCTTCGGCTGTTTGCTTTTACTGAAGTCTGTGAGGAAAAAAAAAACCTGTATTTTTCTTGTCCCCTGAGGCACTATCTTTCACTATAGCTGTGTGGCAGGTTTGCAGATTTCATCAGTGGAATGGCTGGTCCGCAGTTAATTAGCTGTGTCCTTACTGATAGGCATAAAAGTCAAACAAAGGGAACAAAGAGCAAGCATTTGCACACATTTCAAGAAGTCTCTGTGGCTCTAAAATACAAAGTGGTCGACAGCAGACCTTGAAAAGTGTGCACATCTGTGTGTGTGGTTTCTAGCCAGGCAGAACTTATTGCTGCATCTGTCTCTGTAAGAAGTGCAAGATGCTAAAATATTTTATAGAATATCCATTTTTGAACTCTTCACAATAAACAGCAGCTTTAATGCTGCTGTTCTTCACAAGGACATTACTCTAGCAAATGGCATTTGTGTTGATTTTCAAGCAATACAACCATACAGATTAACAATTACAAGTAAACTCCCTGCTCAGAATGAACAAACAGTGCACTGATAACCCCCTTCAGACAGTATCTGCATGCAGTGCTGCTCAGAGTCGCAGGATATAAGGAATACAGAATATGCACCTCAGCTTCTTCTTGCCCACCTCTTCCACACCAAACTTTCAGAGGAAATTCTCCAGTCTATTCTTTTTGCAATACCTGATAGAGGTCCATGGGAAGAGAGAAGCCATAGTAGTGACAGCTTTCTATGCAAGCCTCATACATCACTGTCTGTAGTTATTCTTAGTGATGCTTGGAAAGCAGGCAGAGCAATCTGTGATACTAGCCAGTGATGCTGACAGCATCTTACCACAATTATGATGATGTATACAGTGCTAGCTAATAAGGCTACGGAAAAAAAAAAAACACCAAAGAAAAAGAACATACTCTGATTTCCATTTTTTTCAGAGGCATCAGCATGAAGGATTTCAGGGAAGGGAGGGAAGGAGGGAGGGAGGGAGTTAGGACTGAGGAAGGACACTGAAAAGGACACAAAAAAACCATCCAAAATAGAAAACCTCTCTTCAAGCTCTCTTCTTGTTCATTTTAGATTAATTTGATTGTCAATAACTCTGACTCAAAGAAATGAGAATTATTGAGCTGGGATTTCAGAAAGCTTAAAATTCAGTATGGTTTCAGAAAAAAAGAAGAGCAAAAAAAATTAAACTTTCTATACAGTGGACTGAAGTTCTTAGGGACATATCCTTTGCTGATGTACATGAGTGCGAACTTCATGCCTGGCAATGAAACCATGCTGATTTATGCCAATTTAGGGTTTGGCATGGGAAGAGAAATCTATTATTGCATTCTTTCCACTGCAAAGGAAGGTTTCCAGAGCCTCACGTCTCTCATGATGTCCATTACAAACTGTTATTGTCAAAAGATTATACTAAAACCCAGGCATAAAAAAACAAGTAAGCCACTGGCATGAAAAGAATGTGGGGGAGACATCAGTGAAAATATAGGAATGGAGAGATCTATTAAGTTGTTGAATGCTTGCTCAGGGAGCTGCAAAAGCAACATTACTTGATTCTTTGGTCTTTGAGGGGCCAAATGCATATATTTCAGGGAGGAATAATCCTGCCCCTGTATCGTGAGTAGGAGGACATCCCATTTTTTACACTGCTAACTTCTGCTGTCTTGGAACAAGGCAGCTGGGAGAAGGATCAGTCAGCATGAGCGCTTACTGAGCCTGGTGCCCTTGCATGGTTGGAGGCAGTAACAATACAAGCAAGGCACAAGGCTGTTTTCCATCCATGGCAGTAACACCTTACTGCTGATTCAAATGTGGGAATTTTAGAGTGGTTTGTAGCTGACATGGGGGTGAAGGGGGTGCCCAGCAGTACTTTGCTCTTCATGCAGGAGAATCCATCAGCAATGCTGCTGAGGGGCTGAGCCCAGTCCTCCCACTGAACGTGCCTTTGCATCAGACTCACTCATTTGTCCTACTGCTGCCCTGCGGACATGGTGAGCATATACTACTCTGTACGTGCACTACAGCGAAAGCTAAGTATCTCCACAGGAGCTGGTCAAATACTAGCAAGCATTTGCCCAGTTGAGATCATGATTTTTTGTTGAAAAGCAAATAACAGGAGCTAAACTGAGAGCTGCAGTTTGTGGGAATACAGTAGAGCCCTGACCCCATCAGGCTGTAGGGACATGTTCGACCCAGGCCCTGTACACAGACTCTACAGGATCTTACCGGCACAGCGTGCATTGAGTAAGCATTGCTAGAAACCCTGATACACAGCTTCTTGTCCAGCCATCCTTGGAAGAGGCAACCAACAGCCTCAGCCAGCTGATCCAACAGCCATCTCTGGCTCCGCTATAGGCACTGGGAGTGGGGTTCAGTGACCCAAAGGGGGACCTCAGTGATCTAAAAGTGAGGAGTTTAGTTCAATCACATCAGCTAGGCTCCTTCCGTAGTGCACAGAAGGAGATGAACATGTGCAGAGGACATGTCCATGAGCTTTGGACATCTGTTGTGGTGCTGATCTAAAGCCGTCTCCAGAGGTGGCATTCCACTGATGACTGCAGGGCCTGAATGACAGGTTCAGTGGAGACGCTTTGTCTGACTTTTACATAGCTAACATCAGGTGAAACTAATTCTCTTCCCCTCTCATGTTTCCTGTTCTCCAGGAAGGAATGCAAAGCTCATTAATATCAGACTAATTACCATGAATTTTGAACAAAGCCCAGTGTGGGGGGACACAGCCAATATTAGGAGAAAGAAGCTTCAGCTAAAGAAACAAGTGACTCTGGATGAAATTCATCTTCCTACTTATAGATTTCTTCAAGTCTTAGGAGCAGCAGCGATGAAAGGCATACTAACACGGGTATTAGTGCAAAAGATGGACTCATTTGGAGTAAAGAGTTCATTCATTGCTACTTGTATCAAACACCACAGCAGTATTAGGAGCCCTTCTGCTAGACATGGTCAGGAAATGCATTGTTCCTGGGTTGCCTGGAAATCACATTTAGCTTGGCTTTAAAAATTCTAGGGACTACAAAACTGGTAAAAAGTTAAAGGGTGGCCAAAAGCTTCCAATGCTCCAGATGGCTACAGTTAAGCACAGTTAAGATCTGAGCAATGGCCTTGTCAGCCGTTTGTCTTACTGGTTCAACCATCTCGAATAAGTCTGGTGTTACATACCTGCTTCTCCTCATGAGCACAACCTGCCACCTCAGTGTGAGTTTTCGTGCCCTGGGCAAAGGTGGTGCAATCTTCCTGCAGATGTGACAGCTGCATAGAGGTGCCCAGTGGCTTGGAAAATGCCTAAATACAAAAAACATGAAGATTGATTCCACACTACTGCGGAGGCAGCTTTAAACCAGTGGCTCTGTTGGAAGGCAAACGGAGATGTGTCTTCCCGTTTGCCTGATGACAGCATTTAAAAATGCTGTGCCTGGACCATGCTGTGCCAGCTACTGCACAAACCCAGAACAAGGACAACCCCAGCCCCAGCAGCCAGACCAGCAGCAGCAGCTACATAAGACTGGTGAGGAAAGGCTGCACCTCTGCAGATCGGCCCGCCAGGCTCACCTCCGGCCCGTGGAGGGCTGTGAAGACAGACTGGAAGGAGGAGAACTGAGGTGGCTCTGCAGGTGTTTGCAGGGAGTGGTCTCCCCTGCGAGGGGAATCATGGGAGAAAACATGAGCTCTCCAGCTGCTCTCCGAAGGGGACCTGGAGGACCACGTCACCAGCCCTGGTTCATTCCCACAGGCTGCTGCAGTTCTCCAGCGCACTGCCTAGTGCAGCCCCCAGGCAGGGTGATGTGGGTTAAGCACAGGGTGCTGTCTTAACATGCAGCTTCCCAGCCTTTGTGGTGGGTTTAAACCTTTCCTGCTAGCTTTTATGTTGAGTACGTTAGTTTTGTTTTTTAATGTAATGAATTTTCAGAGCATCTTTGTTTCTCGTCAGCCCGACGCGCACACACACACACGCACGCATGCACACACGCGTATACTGCAGCTCATCCTCCAACCAGAAAACCTATTCAAACATTTCTTGGAAGAACTGGGAATAGAAACAGGAGATCTCCGGTGCAGTCTCATAAAGCGTTCAAAGTAGAAAGCAAATGGGTTGCTATAGCCCACTGCTGCGGCAGCGTGGAGGGTGCAGCCTTGGTCAGTTAAGCCAGCACGTGCTACTGAATTAACGGCCAGTCCTGGTGGGCTTCCCTCTCCATGCTCTGCACTCTTCTTCTCTGAGTGGCTCCTAGTACAAGTACAGCTGACAAAAAGTCATTCCCAGGATCTATTGCGACCAGTGGGCAACATCGTGGAAAGGAGGGGCTGATTTCTAGAGAAACTCTAGCAAATCACTACTTGTAGGGAGCATGAAAACAAAGGAAGTATCAGGCACCACTTTACAGAGATAAGCCAGTGATCTCCCTCATTAATGCTCTGTCTTGTCTTAAAGTTCAAGAGATGCTGCAGCTTGACTTGCCTCCCTTGACAGGAATTCATCACTGCTAATAGAGCAGAGCCACAGGGTGAGCTGTTAGACATGCACTGGCAAGAACAAACTGTTACTGCATGAAAATCAGCCCACGTTAATGCCCCTGAAGTCTGGGTGGAGGATATGCTTCCCTGCTATGCCCAAAGGGGATCAATCTCTTTGGTTTCCATTCGCTACCTGGCTAGAGGGTCAACAGTTCCATTTTTTTTGACTTTCCAGTGCTAGGGTTTGCCTTTTCTGCCCTCTGTTCAGCTGCACCCACGGAGAAATAATACAAATGAGAAGTCACAACACTCGAGCTTCAAAATTCCTGGCAGGGCAATTTATTTGTGTTAGTATGTGCATCCTTAGAAGGCACAATTTCTTCCCATCAAAGAATAGAACAGTTGTGAAGTGATTTTTGCAAGTTTTATTTTTTTGACAGTTCTAATTAGATGCAGTGTTATGACATATACCAGGTGAGAAGCCTTTCCTATGATTCTGAGATGAGTAGTAGCTTCAAACTGGAATGCCTTACGTTTCCTGTGTATTGCTAAGATCTCTGCCATGCTGCACAGGAATCATTCATTTTTTCCTTGGAGATGCTGAAGCCTCGTACAGTGGAGACACACTGTGCTCTCTCATCGAGCCTTAACTTTTGTTCTTTCCACTTGTTTTCTTTCTTCCAAGTAAGTCATAAATCAGTAAATAACGCTGCTTGCTTGTTTATAGAAATTTCCCCTCCATAAATCACTGTGTCCCACAGATGTCAGCTGTCAGTGCTGCAGGCAGCAGGGCTGAGCGTTTCGGTGCTGTTGGAGTCCAGCCGCAGGAACTGAGTGCTCGTGCTTGTTTATGTGCAGCAACTTCTCTTCCTCCCCTGCCTGAAGTCCTTTGCGGCTTCCAGAGCAATTTCTAGTGTTCTGCCAGGACTTCCCCTCTTCAGGAACTGAAACACCCTCAGAATATCTGATTATGTGCTTTTAATCCCAAATGCATGGCCTCTTTATACCTAAAAACAAAACAAAACAAACAACAACAACAACAACAAAAAAAAACCAACAAGGAAAAACATCAACAGAAATACTAAGCATGCAGGCACTCCTCGAAAACCAACCTCAATTTGTAAACTCATTTCCCACAACTTGATGTTGCAATATGGACTCTTTGAATGCAGATATTTGTAAAGCAAAGAAAAAGTAAACTGGGAAACCAAAGGATACATGCATAGAAACCTGATTTGCACATTTGTGAGATACTATCAACTCTGTTAGTATCATCTTGAAAGCATGATAACGTGTTCACCTTCAAAGTGCACCTAAACAGTATATATAAAGCAATTTATGTGCCATGATTGATTATAAGGTTTTTCCTCTTGCAAACACAGCACGATATATATAAACCTATTTTTCTTTCATTTCAAGGAAATGAAGTAGTTGTTTTATCTTAGCATGATTAATTATTTTGATGCCTAGCTGTTAAACTGCTGGCTGATGATGTGTTTGCCTAGCGTACAGCTTCAAGTAAGGAAAAATAACATTCAGCTACAGTAAGAAAAATCAGGAATCCCCCAGGAAACTGCCATAGAAGCGTCATCACAGGAAATAATTAAGCCAAAGGCTTAAAGATCTTAATCTTTACTTTTTCAAATGGTGAGACGTCTGCGGACACATTTTCAACTCTTCCTGCTAGGAATACAGGGAGGTGAAGTAGAGTGTTTTAAAGCTCTACCACATGAGTTGTCCAGTGCTGGTAGGACTATGCATGACTGAACAGAGTTTTCTGAATTGCCTGGGGAAGGCAAAAAGCACAAATCAGTGACATTTCCATGGGCCCATGTGCCTCAGTCTCTGAGACATTATCACAAATCACAGTCCTTCTGTCTGTATTAAATTCAACCTCTAGCTCAGGGGAGGATAAGACTGAAAGACAAGCAGAAGATTCTAACTAACACGAGACAGTTTTCGCCTGGCTGGATGGAAAACATCAAAAAAAAAAGAGAAAGGACCTCAAGACAGAAAGCAAGAGCAGGGAAGGACTGGTGTTGCTACGGGATTCAACGTCCAGTCATCTCCTTCCACCAAGGGAGATGAGATTGGTTTTTTTTCCTCATGCTACAATATGCAAATTTACCTAACTAGCTGCAAAACACTTCTATTGGATGCAAAAGATTTCCTTTTATAAAATCAAAAAGTAATATTCAGAGAAAGACTCAAAAAGACAGCAGATTGGTTTTCCGTCTCATTTAAGTTGTGATTTGCCATTCATTTACAAATACAAATGATGGGTTTTTTACATAATATTTTGGTAAGAAATTATTATTAATATGCTTTGAAACAAGGAAATTTGCTAAAATGCACATTATTTTTCAATACCCAGGAGATTTAGAACATTTTCTGCAATGGAAAGCCTATTTTTTGTAATGATTTATTTGTGTGCTAATACTATCAAGTGCTTCTGCATTTGCCAACAACAATTCACTGTTGATTGCAAGCAGAGATTGTTACCTTCTTCAACCCACTTTAAAATCTTTTTCAAAACCAACTCACTCTTTTGGTGACCAGGAAGGAATGCAATGTTTTTCCAGTTGACCATGTGGAAATTGGTGAAATGATCTCTGAGCTGAGCTGTGCCTGTATAGGTGTCAGAGAGATAACACAGACTTAACTGCAGCGTCACATATGGAGTGATTTCTGGAGTGATACAGTGATGATCTAGAGATGCTGTTCATGTTTGCACCAAATTGAGGAAGCAGGATTGTGACCTAATGTTACATTCTCAGCCACATAAATCATCATCAGCTCTACTGTAATTATCAGGTCACATTCAAATGAAGGATGGAAAACTGAGATTAGATTTTATGTTTATAATTAAGCTTGACAAACACGTTTTAGAGGTGCCAAGTGCAATATACCTGGGTCTGTCCCCTTCACTGTGCACATATCACCTCTTTAGATGCTCCAGATGTACTCTTAGATTTATATTCTCTGTCTACATATTCCCATCAGTTACACCACACATCACTCTTTGGTGAGATTTATTACCTTATTGTATTGCCAAGGCTTGGATAGTGAAAAATTATAATTTTACAAGCTATTGTGAAATGATTTCCACTAGCTGGGGCAAGTCATTTCAGCAAGAACAATTATTTCTTGTGGGTTTTCAGTGGCATTCAAATCACTGGTTGGCCTCGCGTTTATATGGGTACAGATCAGATGTGGAATCAGAGGGATGTATGCAGGATGGGTGCTAAACTGCAGCATTTAGATCTTCCCGTCAGTGTGGAGAACTGTTTTAGAGCAGCTGTTCTCATCTGGGCCTTTATCTACATTGTCAAAACAGCAGCAGAATGAAAGAGCCCAAATATTCAATGAGGTCGTGAAGCTTTTGAGTCTTCAGAGGCAAATTTGCAAGCTTAGTGGTTTGTAGATATCTTTTTGGACAAATGCATATTGCGTATTGTGAGAGTAGAGCTGCTCAGGAAAGAAAAAGAAATTGGCTAAGCATTTTTATTGTTGGAAATGCCAGCTGACAAGGTCAAAACGTTCCATAAAAGGCTAGTTTTAGAAACAGCTCTGGCAGGGCACAGGCCTGGCTGAGCCCTCTCCTGTTTCCCACTAGCTCCTTGGCCCAGGGCTGCCCCAGCTCTCCAGACAGGGACTCTGCTCCCTCTAAGGAGGAAGAGCAGCCTCGGGGTTTTCACTCCAAATCCAGACAAAACCTGCTTTGGAAATACTGAAATCTCCTGACAATGAGATTAACCTGTCAGCTCAGCTTCCACCGTTTGATCTGTGCTAGCAAAGAGTGCTTAGGTAAAAGCTTTAAATTACAATTCACATCCGAGTGCTGCTTAGCTCAGTCCCTGGGCTTAGGGGAGTGCTTTGTGCTCCTCACCATCGGTGGAGCGAGGAAAGAAATGCGCTGCCTTGACTCAGGCATCCAGGGGGAACATGGAAGAGGCATCCAGGGACATCCCTGAGCCTTGTGTCCCTGCTGAGCAGAGGGCTTTTGGGTTGTCCTACTGGGACATATCTCCCAACCAGCTACCTGGGGAATCCCCCACAAGGACAGGGGCCGACAATTTAGCTATTCCTGTGTCTAAGATGGATGTTGCTAAGCAGGCACTCTGCACCTCACCCAGGTCCTTTAACAATACCTTTAACAAATGAGACTTGAGCTCATTTGGGAGTAGGTATCCACTCCCTTCTGGGCTTACTTCTGCAACCCATCACCTTGGGTGATGCATCAGTAGCTCTTACAACATCTTTTCATCCGTAATTTTCACATGGGAATTTGACCTCATTTTACAGCTGAGGGAAATCAAGGTCTGAGAACTGAAGTGAGTTTTTCCCCAGGGTCACCAGTGAGAAAGTGGCAGAGGCAGAAGAGTCTCTCAGTCCTCTGAATCCCAGGATGATTGATGCTCTGTGCAGGACAGCACTTCTCCCCACTAAACTGCCTCAGTGCAGACATACAAGCACTGCTCAATGTCTGGGTGGCAAAGGGCAGAAGATGAACAGGGGACCTGCAAATTTCTGCTTTCTGTCTTGTTTCTTTGAGGTGTGACTTGTGCCCGCATCAGCTTTCTTAAAGTGATCATAATCTAATAGGAAGGTGCAAAAAAGCTGATCTGACTGCTGCTGAAAAATGATCATCCAGCAACAATTAGGTATCTATCCACCCTTCTTTGTTAAAAGCATGAATAGCACATGTGGGGAACATGCCCTCAGATGGGTGGATAAATGGATTGTCTATTTTTACGAATCTTTTATTTAAATCCTGCAAGTAGTAAGAAAGCATTTTTAACAAAAAAAAAAATGCTATGTATAGAAGAATTGCTGCTTTTCATCTGAGAAGTGGCGAAGCGAAGAGTTTCCTTTATTTTTACTAATTTTCAATTTGATGCAGATGTGATTCCAATGCTAATTATGCCCCCCACTGTCTCTATGCTCCAGTGAAATGTGACTCCCTGATGTTTCTCATTGTCTTTTGTTTACAATTATAAGAAGTTGATGGAAATCATCTGGTTGTTGCTTCTGTACTGCTGTGGGATTTGTACAGCAGGAACCTGTCAAACTCATGACCTCTAGCACGAGAAACTGCGGCCAGCTTAGGCTGCAGTTACAGCTAAAATCTTAGTATTGGGCTGTTTCTCTCTCATCCCCCGCATATCTGTGATGAAACTGCTCCTACATCATGGAAGGATGATCTCAGACTTAAGGGTAAACAGTAGGATCTTCACATGTGAGTTTTGATGCCCAGTTTTGCTCTATGTTGTCTTGCTGAAGGTTCCTTCTTCTTGTGTCTCAGTTTTCTCCTAAAAGAAAGAAACAATAATGCAGATATGCTATGAGCATGATTTCATTAGTGTTTCCAATGCTTTGGGACATGCTGGAGACTGGAGGGCTGTCTCAGCACCTACACACTATCTCCAGATCCAGGATCCATTAAATGAAAATACCTGTTTTATAATTTGCTGATGACCTGCTCACGACATTGCCCAGACTGAACAGTCTGTGAATGTATTTCCATTTGCTAGAATGATATTGATATGTGAGGCATCCGTGGATCAACCCTGTATCTCAGGGACAAGCAAAGTTTATGTTCTAGGAAGATAAGTAATGGAGTTCACCTTTAATTATATATAACGTACCTGGGCATCTTTCACATACGCATGCAACAGCAATGAAAGCATTACCAGGAAAAGCCATCTGGATTTCAGTGCTGTATAGAAACCATTAAACAAATCAGCTTGCTATATTACAGGCTAATTCAATTCATTCTATTACTTTGAAGTGAAATATGTGGTAGAATTAACAACTGTGCAGATTGCCTTCTGCACAGAGGAACAAGAGAAGCCTTCTCCCCTAGTTCCTAGAGATTTTTGTCCTACTTCTCCTTAAATTCCACCCCTTTTCTATATTGCCCAGTCCCTCCACTGTTCCGGCGTTTCCCTCCTCCCAGCCTGGGACTCTTAGTGGGCGAGGGCCAGCACACAGTGGTGGTAACGGTGCTGCTGATGCCAACGCTGCAGGTGCCACCTGCTCCTCCAGAGGGATGGGAGCCTCAGTTTCAGCTGTGTGATGACAGTGGCCTTGATTCGCCTTGCTCTTGCATTCTTCCACTGATTTTTGTACTGCAGTTGGCCATTTAATGCCTCAGAGCTCTCTCTAATGCTTCATTCAATGTAACTGAAAAAATTCTAATGGTCTTAAAAGTATTTTTGGAGGGTAAATAATGGACAGCTGTACAGATGGACAGATGGTTGGACATACAGATAGGCGGATGGATGATGTAAACTCCTTTATCTGTTTTCTCAGGAAACCAAGCTAAAGTTGAGATACTTTTCATAAACACTAGCCAAACATGTACATGTCAGCAAATGAATACTTACTACTAAGCAGGAGCTTCAAAAAACCTTCACTGTGAAGCTGAACTCTGCAACCGCTAGCAGATACCTCTGATGGATGTGGTGGCAATGAACTCATGACTTGTCCCAGGAAGCAGAGGGCAGTACTGTATGGAGATACATCACCATGGCTGCATGGCAGGTACAGGTAGATATTAGGTGATCCATGAATTCTTGAGGTTTTCCCTGAGTTAGCTCCCTCAGATTTCCCACTAGCATGTCAATAGTTGCCACAGATAATTGTCACAGATACATGCCTCCGTGTTGCCTGCTCAGTCTGTGGATGTACTGGGGACAGAAGGAAGCTTAGGTAATTCTCTCGTCTGTCGGCACTCTGGAAATGCTGCTTCCTGCACCCAGATCACTGGGCTGTAGACTGCAGTGAGCCACGGCACTTACAGTCCGTGCCACGGTTGATGGTCTGCTAGCTATATATCCTGTGGTACATACCTATTTGTGTGAAGTCCAGCAAGGGGTAAAAGAGAAGGGTTAGGCAGTGGGATTACCTAGTGTCTCAGCTCAGCATGTTTGGCAAGCCCTGACTGATCACTGCTGCTTTATGCAAAATATAAATATTAATAACATCTAGTACTAACAACAGTTATGTTTCTAGCTGCATTTCATAGGTTCAGTTGGGAGCACAGATAACTACTGTGGGTATCAAAGTCAGAAATATATAAAGTTTGTTTGGGTTTCTGATTTACTGGAAAAATGTGGCAGTCAGTGTTGGAAAGTAGGCAGATGTTCACATGACTGTCTGTTTCGGCATGCTCTTCTTTCAGAGGAAACCAGGGACTGAGCCAACATGGCTAATGAATCACTTCAAATCATTAGAGAGCAAATCTGAAAAGATTGCAACTTCATGTTGCAACTTGCAATCATCCACACTTTTCCACTGCTAAACCACGTGAGATACCTTAAATTCAACGCAGTTTCACACTGGTGGTATGACTTCAATGGATATGTGAGATTTAAGCTACTGTAAATGAGAGGAGAAAGTTAGACACATGACATCTTAAACATACTGATGTACAAATATATTATGCTAATTTTTCCAGGAAACATTTCACACACAACAGGCATTTTTTCATAACCTACGATTTACGGCTGTGCATTTCTGACAAATCTACATTTCTGTGCTGCACTCCTGGAATTACAACCAGTAGTAATGAATGATGTGTCTGCTGCAACCACTAACCAGGTAGCCTCCTACTTGCGTGCACCAAGGATGTCAATGATCCTTAGACCTCAGCTGGTTCTTCTCACTTAAAAGCTGCCAGAGAGGGGAGGATGTGTAAGTGTCTTCAAACATACTGCACTTCAGTCACCCGCTGGACCCTCAGGAGCACTGTCCTGCCTGCCTCCACAGCCTGCATCGCCAGAGCCTCTGCTCAGCAGAGCTAAATGCTTTGTGCCCCACGAATGCAGATTTGAAGTGTCTTCCATCTCAGAAAGAGCACGACAAAGCTGGGGCTCTCCAGCTGTAACCTCAGCGGTGTGCAGGGAGAGAAGCAAAATAAAGAGGCGAATAGAAAAATCAGTTCTGTTAAAACAGGCTCCCTGCTGTTGGTAACTATACCACATATGTGACATTTGAGGGAAAAGTGAGTTCCAGTAGCTCAAGCATTATCAGCCCTGGTTGCTGTGCCCACCTGCTGCTGCCCTCCTGCAGGCCCTCTCACCTGGTGGCTTGATGCTGTCCATGGCACCTGCTGACAGCCTGCTGGGACCCTCTCCTGCCCTGTTTGCCATCCCTTTTAGAAAATACATCATTTTCCTGTTGGTTAGCAACAATTTAGGAGCTGCTCACATCAGGGAGGTGGCTCCAATTGCAGCTCTGAAGTCCTACCAACACTGTCGGGTTGAACCTCTCTGGTTTTCTCTCATGTTGCTGATATAAGCACCCAGCCACCCAGGCAGAGCCCTCTGCTGCAGCCTGGGCAAGGCTCACAAAATGAATTAAATTGCAAGAGGAGACAAAGCTTGACCTAGTCGCTTTTATATATCCAAATGAAGTGGTGGGACACAGTCACACTCTTCCACATGGGCACCTGAGCACTGGGGGTGCTCTGGGTGTCTGCAAAATGTGCAGACTGCTCCCAACCAGCACAAAGTAAGAAAGATGGTGCAGAATGAATGTTGTTTTAATCCACAGAAAATGTATTTTTACTGAAGTTACTGAGCATCTGGGGACTTCCAGGAACTGACAACACCTAGTTTTGCGGTTTCGGGCAGCACTTCTCTGTGTCTCTATTAGTTCACTTGCAAATACACAGCGGACCATTTGGAATGCACGTAATTCAGAGCATTTTACAAAGGATTCTGAACACGATAGACCTCACTTGGCCAGTGAGCAAAAAAGGCCCAGAGACTTCAAATGAATTGCCCAAGGTCAAACAGCAGCCCAGTGGCACATCTGGTATGCCAGATCTCCAAAATCATGTAATAATCCTTTATTCACTAGATAGTATTGCCTCCCTAAAGCCAATGTAATGATATTCACTAATGAGGTAGTTAGGTTTAATTAAAGCTGGTAGAGTGCATTACGTAGCAGGAATGAAATTATTGTTTCATTATTGTATATTACAATAATTACAGAATAGCTAGACTTCTGCATTAACCACAGAGACTACCCAAATTCTGTATCCTGTAGTGGTTAGACACATTGCACAGGAATTGCAATGGACAAAAGAACTGATGTTCTCAACATCATGCATAAATCCTTGCTTGAAATCTTCTGGGTTTTTAATCACTGTATTTTTTAATACTTGTTTAAAATAAATTTAGACAAGAATGAAATATTAATCACTGAAAAGGCTGATTCCTTGAATTCCCACCTTGTTACTGAGAGTACTTGTGATATACATACAGAGATACATGACAAAATACTTGGGGGTAGGGAGACTTCAAAATACTGAAATATGAAAGATGGCATTGTATCACTTTTAAAGAAAATATTCTACTTTTTTTCCAGTTCAAACTGACTCCTAGCTGAAAAATGTAAACTGAATTTAAAGGAAAGCTGAAGATATAATTGGAGTAGAAGATTTCTAAATAACTCTATTTGGGTTTGTTTAGCCATCCATTATAACTTTACAATTGCATTACTACAGAGTGACGTGTTCTTTCACCAGATGGATTTCCCTGAGGACCAGATGTTGCTCCTGTAAGTGTACCCTCAAAGAAGATAAATATAATTTGCATAGGAAGATCTGCAGTCTTGTCTCATACTGAGAAGAGAAGAACCTTATTCCACAGAAATCCGCCCTGAGACTTCTTGTGCTGCTTTATACAGGTAAGGGTGTCAGAATCACAACCATAACTTACTAACTTGATGATTTTCTCATATTTATTCCCTGAAATGCTATACAACAGACAGCAGCAGCATACAATGCAGCCCAAGTGCCTCAGTTTTTCTTCTGTGGGGACACGTGCACTGTGTGAGCCGTGGGTGCTCCCTGACACAGAAGCAGGTCAGGGCGAGCACTTCAGCCTGGGAGAGCAGAAACCATCCCTGGGGTCCTGCCTAAGTGTACCCACAGTGATGAAACAGACTCACACTGCTGGAACCATCTTCAAATCCGGTGGAAATTGCATGGAAGGAAACAGACAAACAAGTTTATAGCCATCAGCCTGAGGAGCATATAAATAGCACTAGTTTTTTCAGTTTCCTACCCCTTGCAAGCAACCAAGCAAACCAGAAGGAGCACAACAGCTATAATGAGCACACGGAATAGTATTGCACAAGTCTCGTTTTTCTTATAGTAACTAACAGAACAGACAATTAGAAACTGCAAAGAAGACTTCCGCCCTGTGCAGACTCAATGTTCACATACTTCACCCTCTGTAATAAGACACAGTCCTTAAAGCTTAAAAATATTTCCTCTATTCAGTACCATTTTTGTTCATCTGCTTTCCTCCCTTCTATACTGCAAATGGGACAAGATTTCCTATTTCTGTCTGACTGCTCAGGCTGCTCGTGGTTCACAGCTGAGTCCCAGACTTTTGTGGTTTGTCTTAGGCCCTCTCTTATTAGCAGGCTCTTTTATTCTCCAAACACATCAGATCATTTCGGTCTTACACCGACTGTGGTCGAACACCACGCAGACAGAAGCATGTACAGCCATTCAAAGAAAGAAGTTCATATTCCTAGGTACACAGAATAACTGACTGCTCACGACAGATAAGGAGGTGCACATGTCTGTGTCTAACTGCTCAGTTTGCTCCTATGAGCGCATCTTCAGGTGTGCAATTTCCTACCAGGTCTCTTGAAGGGCCAGATCAAGAAGCCATGAACAGCAGCAGCAAACTCTCCGCTGATTGCCGATAGCTTTAAGTCAGGCACAGAATTTACAAAGATAGGTTTTCTAATAATCCTTTTCAAAAGCACTTAACTTTTCAGCTTACAAATACATCTTAGTTTCCGTTTCTTAGGAAGACGTATATGTTCAGTGCAGTTCAGCATGTGGGACATAAAGACTCTATGAATACCAAATATCTCAAAGCATTTCACAGAAACTGTAGAAAGCCAGGGAATGTCCTTCCAGCCCCTGGAAGGAGGCAGAAAGCAAGGCAGGGATCCTTTGTCTCCAACAAAAGGATTGTATGACTATGGTACAACATTCAGTTATACACTTGCAAGGTTTGAGCCTAGACTCCCAAGTAGGGCTCAGGTGTCTCACTGATGTTTCCAGCACTTGCATCCCAAAGCCAGAGTCTCAAAATGTGCCTGATGTCTCATTCCTGGCCAGTATTGCAAGCTAACATTGCAGAGCTCAAGCTAGTAATATGCCCTCTGGAGGTCAAAGCTCTCATGGAGTGATGAGAAGTACCTTTTACATGGTCACCCCCTTTAGCCACGTGAGACCAGGGCCTTGGAGAAGTGCCGCCTATCTTCCAGAACAGTGCCTGGCCACAGCTGTGCACAGAGAGCTACATCGCCCTGAAGTCCCCGTGGCAGCACTGCCACTTGTCCCACTGTACACCATGCTCAGGGGATCCACCAGGGGCATGGGAGGGTCCATGCCTGGTTCCAGGGGTGTATGAGATCCAGTGGAAGTTAGTGCAGCATCAGTAAGAGATCCTGCAGAAATCCCACCCTTACGAGAGCAGAAGTCAGAAGAGGACTGCCTGGGAAAAGTGAAACTCGTGGTGCTGTTGGGAGGTAGAACGCATGTATTTGTTCCTGGAGGGAGTGCTTCACATGGAGACAAACACCATCATTTTCTGCAAGAAATGGCTGATCCAGCTCAAGGGCTGTGTTCATGAATAGGTTTCATGCCAGATCCACCCCCTTTCCTTAGCATTTCCTACCAGCTATTTTAGGTAGTGCCTGATCGGCGTGCTGGCTTTTCTGAATCCCATTCGCAGGTGTCCGCCTCACCCCACGAGCTGGGGCCTCTCATCCGTCTTCTTCTCCAGGGCAAGAGGCTGTGCCACGGGCACGGGGCGAGAGCCAGGCCACAGCGCTGGGCTGCAGACAGGGGCAAGATATAACCCCAGATAAAACCTCATGTGCGAGGGCACATGAGGCTGCTGGGCAAGGCGCGTGCTGGGCATCCAGCTCCGTGCATCCAAGCGGTGACTTCCAGCAGAGCACCTCAGGTCACAGCTCCAAGCCCCTCCACCCTCTCCAGCTAGACCTTCCTCTCTGCTGAGATAGCTATCAGCTGAAAGTCAGCCCATCTGATGGGGCTGTGCGTTAATTCCGTCACCTAAACGCAGGGAGTTGAGCAGTCTGCCATGTTCAGCAAGGAAATGGGGAGCTTCAGCAATTTGTGTTCATGCAGAAAATGTTTCTATGCCAGTGGGAAAGCCACGTCAACCCACAACCAAGCATAAGCTTCCAAGAGTGATGAAGATAACATCTTGTTCACAGCAAATATGGAGACTTAATGAATTGTAATGCAGCAGCTCTTCAAAATGTTTGAGAAACCTTGCTAAAAATGAGGTACAATTCAAAGAAAAAGAAATCTGTAAGCATAAAAGGGGGGAAATTTGAGGCATCCATTCTTTTCTTACTCTCCCTCTGTTCATGTTTCCCCTTATTTGTTATCCTCTTACTTTCATCTTCTCCTGAAACTGATTGCATCATTACTGAGATGAAAGGAAGGGAGAGAGGGAGAACATTCAAGAAGAGAGAAATCACTCATAACTGTATACTACCAGCAGAGTCTGCTTAGCTTCAGATTAAGGTTTGCCATGGTGAAAGTGTTCATCTGAGACCTGGAGGGAAACCTGGAAGAAAAACAGGCTAGGGCAGGCAAAGAACCTGCAAAATAGTCTAATCGAGAGTGCATGAGGAATGGATGGATCTCAAAATGTTCATATATTAACCGCAGTTTTTAATGATTTATCTACCCAGGTTATAGATGGAAAGCTCATGTAAACGGATGCTCTTGTACGTTTTCAAGGCTTCCTGTCTTCAGTCAGGGGATTTGCAGAAAATCATCTTCTTACAGTTTTTCCAGATCATTTTCATAGCTGGAACCACAAGCAAGCAGTCGTATGTAAAGATCTATGTATATTAGTGGCCATTTTCTAAGCTCAAAAATACCTTGAGCTTCATTCTCGCCCTAAACAAACATCCATTCCTATGCTATCTGAGGGGTTTGCCTTTCTGCGATTGTTTCTGCCTCCATCCTAAGACTGAGAACAAAAGTCTCCTGTCAGATTTACATCTCATATATTGAATATCTTGTTCTTTGGTGCTTGCTGCTTATCAAAGGAGCAAAATGTTGCAGTAAAATAGACTGTGTGGTAAGGATCCAAGAGGGAATTTAAATTCATGACAGCTGTGATGCAAGAAATTCATTTCGCTTTTAAAGCCGGATTTTTTTTCCCCTGAAAACAACAACAACAAAAAAGTAGAATAAAATACAGAGAAAGGTGTTTTGCTAGAACTGGGCCATCAGTTGTTATTTCTTCCAAGCTAAGCCTTCTCCTACAGAGACCATTCAAGGGAAACACAGAAAGAGCCTTTTGTTACATTGCACAATACCTCTAACACACCAATTTCTTGCAAGTGGGTCACTCTGCACATACGACAAAATTCTTAAGTCCACAAGGTAAATTTTGGTTTGGATATTCTGCTCTTCTTTTCTATAATGTGGAGCTAAACTATGACAATAATGAAGCAGAACATGAAAATATTATGACTGGCACTTTGGGTGTCATTTGTTTTTGCAATGTGAACCACGTGCATTATTTTCAGTCCAGTTTCTGGTTGGTGGCTACATACATGTGAAATGTCACCAGACTAATGCTATTGGTACTAATTGGCCAAATAATGAATGATTGCAGAGTCTACTCTAAGCACTCCTGGAGGGTGACTCTTCCAAAGCAGAACTAAGACACATTGCCAGGGCACCAGCTGCACAGGAAAAGGCCTGTGAGGCTGTGCCTACTCAATATCTAAAGGGAAGAGTCCAAACACCCAGGGTGATTCAGCACACTCTCTCTCAGAAGCTCTGAATTTATCTAAAAAAATTTCTTGGAGGGGTCCCTCAATGAGCTGCCATGTCTAGGTGTAATTCAGAGAGGTTTAGAATCCAGTCCAAGCTTCTTCCCATCCTTATTATTTTACATTTTCACACAAGACTTCATGATTATTGGTTTGGAACATTAAAATGCAAATGATAGAGGAAGCAATACATATTTAAATGTACAGTGTCAGCTTGGTATAAAAGCTCTTCTGGAACAGAATGACACTATTTTCTTCAGTAACTTCTAAAAGTGGCAAAACAAAAATGAGAGGAAAAAAAGACTCAGGTCTATTTGTATTCATGCTTTATTGGTCATGCTGAAAGAAAAAGCTTAGTAAGCTTGGAGGAGGTGGGGGGGAGGAGAAAAACGGTCATTAGTGTAAATGCAACCCGCAGCTAACTCTGTGACTTCCCAGAGAGTGCGGGGAGGAGGAGAAAGCACCAGGAGCATTAGATTTGAAACAAGGGTAACATCCTCTCTACAGAAGAGCAAAGAGGAGCTTTGACTTTTCTTGTCTTTGTCACTTCTGGAATCAATATGCTCTCCACATAAACACAAAGGAGAAAGGGTGAAGAAAGGACGAAGGCCGGACAGAATGCAGAAAGCCTCTCTACCTCCCATCCCATCCTTGTGGGATGCCCTGTTATTTTCCAAATTTAACTTCTGGCTAAGGAGGGACAGAAGGTCACATTCTCACAATGTTTTTTCAAAGCTTGTGTGGTTACCAGGGCAATTCAGAATGCTTCCCTGTTTACCTTTGTATTAACACTTTCCTGCTCCCACATTCAGTGTTTCCTGAAGAGATAAACCAAGATTTAAAAAGTGTGCGAGATATTTTTCATAGTCTAAAGCTGTAGCTTATAACTGTGTACCTGCGCATTCCCCACTTTTACTCAATTTCTGCATTTTTTACTCATGCTGCCATGAAATGTCCATGCTGGCCCCACTCACTCCTTTGGACATGGCTCTGCTTCCCGTGGAGGGACTGCAGAATTGTGAGCTGATTTAGCAAATGTGAATACTTATTACAGACAGTCCCAAAAGGTAGCTCTGTATTTAGTCTCTAAAATCCATGAAATTGAAGAGCATCTGGACCTAGGCCTGGACCAGCTCTCTGTCGTGGAACAGCATGTCTTGCTGAACCAACAAAGTCTGTAGAAAACCTAATTCAGGCCCCAGTGTGCACACAATCGTGCACTTGCACACACACTGGTACAAACAGCCCTTCTCGGGTAGAGCTTAAATCTCAGAATTTAGTCTGAACATATAGTCAAAAATGTTTTTTGCAGGAGGAGTTGTGTCTGCATTAGCTTTTGGCAGGATGGGTAGGGGAGATGGGAGAATAACAGCTCTGGCTGATGGAGCTAATGACTCGGCAAAATTGTTGAAGTGTGCACCAGCCTCCGGTAAGAGCAGAATTAGGAGCTTTGAAACTTGTCTCCTTTGCAAATATTTACATTTCAGTTATCATATGTTTGGAATGCAGAAGGTTTCAGCAAAACAAATCGAAAAAAAAAAAAAGAATAAGAAAAAGCTCTTTTTAGAAAGTCTGAAACTGTTACGAGTTAAGCTAAAACTCTGGGAAAATCCTAAAGGCAACATAGACTATTCACACCGGTCAGCTCATCTTGAAATGGGACAATATTACGTTCACAAACTCCAAGTTGCACTTGTATTTGCAGATAATCAAGCCGCAATGTGAATTAGCTTGTTCGAGTCCACTGCTGGCCTTTCCCTTCACTACCAGTTCAGGCGTCCTGTGCTCGCTCTGAGGACGTGGTCACTGTGCCAGCGCTGCGGCCAGCAGCCGGGGTGGGTGCCTGGTGGGGGGCTGCTCTTTTTCTGCTGCTGTTTGCTTTCAGTGCATGGAAAGCTGCCGAGCCGTCGGCACGCTTTATGTCTCTTACCCGTCAAAAAATGTCTTCCATAATACCGATTTATGGTTATAAATAGAAATTCATTGCAAATAGCGTCACCCACGCCTCCACCCCATCCTCACGTGGGCATTATCCAAATGAAAGGCTGCCTGTTCCCCAGGGTTGCCTCCAACTCGAGCCAGGCAAAGCTTGCTGCTCCGGGGCTCCAGCCTCCTGCGCCAGTCAGTGAATCACACTGGAAATTGTGATGAGTGCAAATTAAAATACCCTGTGAAAACACATTAAAAAGCTCTTCTTCATTAGCTGAATGTCACCAACAGGGTAACAGTCACCACGGTGAATCCGACGCTACACCCCAAAGGACCCAGTCAGTTAGCTAATGCCTTTCTGGAGGAGATCATGTCCCAAAACCAAGACAATTATTTATTTGTGTTCCACTCGGCAAGGGTCAAACTGGCCAGACACTGTAACTGTTTCCTTGTAAACTAACCACCCATTCCAAAACAGGCTTCAGTTTGGCCTGTTCTGGATGTCATTACAGATTCCTATTAATTGCTGGGATAGTAACAAATCTCATTCTCAGACTTCCACTATAAATAGCCTTTCCAAGAATCTGGTCTGACACCGATAGAGAGGGTTCTTCCTTGTCTTCTTCTTAGAGCACTCTCACTGACCAGGGAGCATGGATCCTTCATTCCTACTGACACCTTTTCTCTTCATAAACTGAGCTTCTTATATAGCTGCATATGAAGTCCATATGTCAGCTCAGCTGTTCGCTGGACATTCCTTAGTTTGCAGGGTTTTCATCTATCCACTCCTCTGGGTGTCTTCTTCAGGGTCTCCTTTCCTGTAATCAAATCCCAGTCCTTGGATTCACATCTCCTGCCTCTGCAACCACTTCATTTGACTTATCCATTATTTCCACTATAGCCTTTGAAGATCTATTTCATTTTCTGTTTCCTACCTGCTGCTGTTCTCTTCACTCAGTAACTTGCTCCCAATCCAAAGAATGAAGGAAATGGAAAAAAAAGTCTACTTTGTATTTCCCTAAGAAGTCTCCAGAGGTGCAATGAGCAGCTGCCTTAGTAAAATGGAGCAAACTACTGCTACTTTGAGCCACTCTGCAATCCCATGCTACCCCACTTTAACAGGAATGGAGAAGACAACGAGGTTCAAGAGACAGTCACGATGCACAATTTGGGCACAAATTCCTTTCCAGAGGAGCAGAGACAGTTTAGTTCCCATTCTGTTACATGCTTTTGCTCCAGCACTGTACCTGTTTTTGTATATGTCCCATTGCAGTTTCTCTCAGAGTGATAAAATATAGGTAAGCTGTGGTAAATCTCATCCACAGGCTACAGATTTGGTAAAAAGGTAATAATTAAGGACAACCAGACAGCAAACTGGCTGTTTCTGTTTAGCTTTCCAGGATGAGCAGGACATCTATAGCTGCTGAATAAAGCATTAGTTTTGCAGCACGCATAATTAGCTGATAGACATCTAGTCACACGATACCACTGAGACCTTGATTTTTAGAACAGAGAAAAAGAGTTTAGACATGTATGTGGATTCCTACTAACCACTAACAGTTACAATATGTAAGTTTTCCTTTTTGTTTTGTTTTAAGTAGTGATACACAACTTCATGTTTCTGTCAGTAAGGCAACCATCAGCATAGGTAGGTGGAAATTTCTATTATGAGCAGTTTCAGTTCAGTCGCAGAGCACAAGTGCTGCACTCGTTGTGCTTGAAACCAAGAGAGTAACTGTGATGGTATCCATCACCATCAAGGACCTTCAGGCTTTGACATTAACCAGTAATGCTGTACTTCAGTCTGCATCCTGATGTGGCTTCTGCTCCTGTGTAGCTTGTGCTTCCTCTAGGAACCGCTCTTAAGCCTATTTTGCTTTTCACGTCAGGATCCAGCTCTGTTTCCCAGGCACGCAGGGATGGCTCGGTGCGTCACAGGGAGACACGTCAGCCTACGCATTAGGTGGCCAGCTGGGCTGGCTGGGCTCCCTCTGCCCCTCCCGCAGCCAGAGGAGACTCCCATGCTCCGCGACCCCGGGCACAAACAAACAAATCCAGCCCGAGCGCCGGGGGAGGCCGGCCCTGTAGCCAGCACACAAAGGCCTCACCTCGCCCAAGCGCACCTGGCCAGAAGCGGGACCTCTCATCCGAGCTGCTGTCTGCACTGCCTCTGCAGCCGGCGGCAACAGAGCAGGCAGCGCTGGCTGATTCATCCCGTTTAAGCCAGGCACAGGGGTAGGTGGGATGAATCACTGTCTGGCACTGCCGCCACTGACCGCAGAACGAATTCGGCAACGAACTTAGGTGAGATGCTTCATCTCTAAGTGACTAAAATTAGGTTCAATTAATCCCACCCTCTGTTGCACGGTGATGAGGAAGGCTAATGATGGCACATTATTTGAAGAGAGATACTTTTCCTCACCTCAGTAAAATAAAATCACTTTGTTATTTGTTTTCCAACTGTGCTATTTGCTCTGATGTGTGGATCACTGTTCTCTAGTACTGCAGGTAAAATGAGAGGAGATATCTAAATCACTGATGCAATATTGCCAGTTGTTTGTATCTTATTGCTGGTCTCTAACAGTATGTGCTGTTTCTTGAAGCCTTGGGCACTGAAAACAAATGAGAATATCACCTTCCTTTTTTAATATAAACCAGAAGTTTATACTTCTAGTCATCTTGAAAACAAGCATGAAAAAGCATGATTTGAGTGCTCTATACAAGCAAAACAAACAAACAAACAAACAAACAAATCCAAAGGCAAAGTGCCCAGGAAACATTAAAAAAAGAACAGCCCTCCTTCATTTTAATCTAGTTTTCAAGCTTGATGCATTATTTTCTCCCTTTTGCTTCTAGTAGTTTTTCTGATGACCTATACATCTACAAAAGAGCAGAATGAACCCTAAGATTGCTTGCAAACTTACAGTTAAAAAAAAAAAAAAAGAGTCTTGAGCTATAATATCCATTACAGCATGGTCAATGAATGGCACTAAAAACATTAGCCTTGCACCTGTTCCTGTATGAGCTGGACACTCCACGATTTCTGTTCTATTTTCTTCCATACACAGGGGCCTCGTGCAAAGCTGAGAGTCCATCTCTGGCTGCTGTTTGTTAATTGGGCTCTTATGTGAAGGCAGAAAAGGGTTCAAAAAGGTTCCTTGGCCTGCTGTGTTTCCCTGTGCTGCAGCAGATGGGGTGCCAGGTCACATAGAAGAGCCACACAGACTGGGCCAGACAAAATAACCCTGCTTTGACTTGTTACCTCTTCAGTTACGCATTCCTTCAGGCTTCAAGGCTCTATCATCAGCTGCAGGTGAAAGCTTTTTTCCCCTCCAAAACAAGAAAATCTACTGAATTTCAGCGTGGGACTTAGGGTTCGGTTGAACTCTTGAACGCCCATAAAAATAAGACTTTAATAATGAGGATTAATCAAACAGTGTATCTTAGGTTTTAAAGGACAATTTAAGACAGCACAACCATCCTCGTGGCAAGTAGCATGTATCAGTGCAATTCTCATCTCAGAAGCAAAACTTTATAAGCTTTGGGACAATGGTGCAGGAGTCCAAAAGGTTTCTCTTACTGTTTTGCTGACTTCTAATCAGGATTGCTGGTACCTATTGTATCTTAAAATGAAATTGGGAAGTGACTTGGTGCAGAAGAAGCATGGCTGCAGTGGCTGGAGATCCATGAGCAGGAGTCATGCCTTGACAGTCGGTTTCTGTCTTATTTGGGCAAGTCACTACTCTCCCAGCCTTTGTTAATTAGCAGTACTTGAAATGGACCTGTTCTGCTCGGTCTTTCATGGATGGTGAATAGTTTAAATCATCTTAGCAACACTCTGAAATTCTGCAAGGCAAGGAATTATACATGGTGCGAAGTATGACTAATGTTTGTGTGAGTCGTTGACTGTGTTACCAAAGACAGTTTTAGAGAAACAAATATGCAGAAAGGAAGGCTGATCCTGCAAAACCCACAGATCTCCTGCTGTGTGCGCCCTGGATGTGAGCACACCGAATGGTGCACCGGGATTTTCCCAAGTGCCCTGCCACAGCCTGCTCCAGCCCGCTTCTGGTGGGATGCAAAACGCCCACTGCCAGGCCACGGCTGAGGGCTTTGGAAGTCCCGCCACGTCTCCTCGTGTTACGTGGAAAAGCAGGAGCCTGGAAGTAAAAGGAAAAAGGCATCTTGCCCACAAGCAGAGGAAATGTCGGGTCCGCGATGCTCCGGCTGGCCACGCTGAGCACAGAAGCACGGTGATGGAGAGCTGACCCTGGCGAGCCGGCCATCTGGTAGCCACAGCGTGCTGCAGCGGGAAGAAAGGAGAGCTGTTTTCCAGCAGCACTGCGGCCAAACAGCCGGCAGCAGTGGCAGCCAGGGGAATGGCCTTATTCTTTTGGCAAAAGCCCCTCCATGCATCCATACTTCTGCTCCCTCACCCACCCCCTGTCTGAATGAGAAATCAGGGCCTTCCTGACATGAGGCAGCACACGCCAGATGCTGAGCAGTGAACAAGACAGATGCTGCCAGGGGGACAAAAGAGGTAATCATATAAATACTTAAAAGCTCTTTTTAATCAAAATGCTTATTGTCCTTTTTAAAAGGAAGGTACTTTTTAATAGCCATTTAATCCCGCTCGAAGGCGAGGAAGGGGCGGAGGAAATATTTATGAAGTATTATTTTCCTTTCATAAATGTGATAACTTAGCTGAAACTTTCTTCCTTTTCTTTTCACAGTGCTTTTTCCTGGTGGGAGCTTATAAGGAAAGGAAACTTGGGGCTGACAGACTCCACCATTCACTTTTGCCATTTATATCCATATTTATTTCCAATACTTCCATTGACTCCCAGCCCTGCTTGTAAGGGCATATAGACAATACACCTATTCTTTCCCCCATACAGAGTGAGGTTGAAGGGAACGCCTGCCTCTCCAAGGAGAGGAACAGCTGTCTTTGGGAACGGCAGCATTGGCTTCTCCCTTCTCGGCTGCGTGGAGGAAAGGCAGAGAGGGTTGGCAGCAGGACGTGGCATCCCAAGTCAGAAGTATTTGCATGCTCCCTCCCAGCCTGCCCACCGCCCTCCCCTCTCCCTGTGAGGATGCTGGCACCTATCACGAGCCCGCTGTGGACCCAGGGGATGACACCATCTGCAGCGAGGCTGATGAATTAGGCTCTGCGCGCCGGCAGGCGGCACAGGCAGCGCCCGGCCCGTTCAGCTGATGCAGAGTTAATGATGGGGGAAGAAACCTTGTTTTGTCATCGTGTCTCTTCCTGAACACATCCCAGGCAAGCGTATCCCTACTTCTTCTCCTTTGTGAACGCAGCCCCCATGATGGTTCCCACAGCAAATCCACTGCTGGTGGTGCCAGCTTCTGTGCATGGCTCTTCTCTGAGGCCTGTCTTTGGATCCGACAGGGCTTAACAGGGCTCTGCTAAAGAGGCTTATTTCTGGTATGTAAACAGCATGAGATAAGTGTCGTGTCTTATTTCTCACAGCCTGTCTTGCCTGTGCATCTCTTTACCACGGCATAAGCAACTCGAAAAGGTGCAGCTGGCTTAATAGTCACAGACAGGTCCAGTGCTGGAGCTCTTCCTCAGGTTTTATTTCCCCTTTCACTTAGAAAGTAGTGCCAGATTCTTACCTGATGACGGATTTTGCCAAACACAAAGGAAAGCTTGTGATGTGGCCCAGAATTATTACTTAGGAGCATGTCCCAGATGTGTCACAGCTCCGTGACTGATGGCTGCCACATGGCAGCTCTGGAGAGGGCAGAAACAGGTACTACTTTAGCATATTTTTGTCTAATGTGACCCCTTGATCCTCAGGAGAAAGCAGACATGCAGCATGCAAGAGGCAGCGTCCCTGGAGATGCCAGGTTAAATGCAGAGCCCCAGGAACGTCCGTTTTGGCTTGCACCGCCAGCGCACACTCAGTGCACACTTTCTAAGCTCTGCCCCAGCATCATGACGGCTGGTCCCCCACCCACCCAAAGCAAAGTAGGAAGAAGAGGAAAGTCAGGCTGCCCCATCCTAACAGGAGCTGAGTCTTTGCAGCACACAAACCCTGAGGAAACCCTCTACAGGAATCACAGCAAGAACTGGTGGCAGAGGCCATCCATCCCAGCATGAACAGGGACCAAGTCCCTCCCCGGCAGGCAGGGGATGTTTGGGTGGCACTGCAAGGGCACTGCCAGCTCCCCGGGGCTCCCCCTGTCCGAGAGGGCTGTGCTCTTGGACCAGCCTCCAGGGTTTCAGCCATCGCAGTTCAGGTTTCTTCATAGGATCTCTCTGTGTATAGGAAGTGTCATTCAGAATACAGTTACAGTGCAGGAAAATATCAGGAAAACACCAGCTGATATGGATAATTAGCATATTGAACAATGGCTGCTTGATTTCACACGCAACACCCTCTCTTCTGAGGTATTGCCCCTCCCAAATTGCTTAAAATCCCCATGAAAAAGAATCTGCAGAAAATTTGAAAAAAAAAACCACCTCATTTCTATTCAGACCAAGGGCTAGATAGGGAGATTGCCAGCTAGCAACAGCAACAGTGAAAAGCAATTTGTCTTTCTGTGCAAACCTTGCTACTAGCAGCTCTGGTGAAGAGACCGGCTCCTTTCATTAGAGACACCATGAAATAACGAGGGCCAAATTTTCCCATGGCAGAACACAGGTAACTTTCAATGAACAGCCTGGTTTGAAACGGTAACCAGGAGCTGCAAGGTGCCTGTTAATGACAGAGAATCCTATTGTACATAAGCAGACAGCAATTCTCACCAAACCGTTCAGGCTGGTGGTCCTTTCACCAAGTCTAGCCCATGCCTATCTTTCTGCAGTGGGAGGAAAGCGAGCACATCCCCTCCGGGGGAAGCTCTCTCGGCAGCTTCCTGCAGGGTCAGAATTCATTCACCCTAAAGTGAATGCTCAGGACTGGAGCATCTTGAGTTATTTACTGTTACTAATTTATATAATGAATGTAACTTTTTGTTCCCATTCATGAGGCCTGCACAAAGAGGAAATGCCTTTTACAAGCACGTTCTTTCTTTACAAGAGTTTGCATTAGTTCATGGTTTGTTTTAGAGCTAATAGGTCTGAGCATTAGCAGTCATTTGCTGTACAACCTGCAACCAAAGCTGCTATCCAACTTCTTTGGTTGGGACAACCAAAGAATTACAAACAGGACTGGTATTTTCTCCCATTTGCTACTTACTGGCAAAAATTTGCAATTGCTGAATAAATCTAGCATGAATTTTATGAGTTTTTTAAAAACAGACTGGGGAGTGCTATCCGGGCACAGCTTTTTAGGCTGCTGGTATTTATGGTGTTTTGGTTTCTACAAGCAATTCCTCAAGTCAGAACCCGTCCATGCCCATGAAAGGGGATAAAAGGGACTAAAGGTACCAACAACGTGAATCAGCGCCTTTTATATTTACAGGCATTTGTGAATACTTATTTGTTGTATTAACTGAAGGGTCTCCTCTCTTGACAACTAAACAGAAGATGGCAAGCTGTAAGGCAGAGGAAACATTATCACAGAGGCTGTATGAAAAAGTCTTCCAAGCAGGTGGACAAGTTAGCAGAATTCGCAAAGCTGCTCCTCTTTGCTCGCTTGATGACTGGGCACACACACCCCAACGTGTGTGGAGGGGACAGTTGTGTATTCTCTCATCAGTCCACACTTCCTACTCCTCCAAACAGCACCAGTGAAATGTCACCAACTCTTTCAATGGTCTGACGTGAACCTCACAAAATCTCCAGCAAAGTCCCATTGAATTCACTGGGAGCCAGATCAAATCAGACTTTTCCCTGCTGTTGGCAGCCTTTCATAGTTCTGAAACACATCTCTTATGGCCTGTTTTCAGGTGCTGATGTTCAGGCCAGTGCAAAAACAAAGACTGAGGAATCCGTGTATCTGCAGCAGCACATAAGATATTCAGCTGTTCCTTCCAGTAGGAGCCACCTGATTCATGCTTCATTAACCTGCACAAAATTTGTAGTCTTCCCTCTTTCCCTAAGCAATAATTAACAGCTGAGTGCTGTAATGACTTTATGTTTTCCTAAGACTTCATTTTTTACTAAATATAAAACAGCACATTTACTAGCACATTAAGGAGTATTACCATCAATAATTAAAAACTGAACTACAACTGTCCAAATACATGAAAAGAGCATATTTTATAACACATGATTCTTGCTCTTATATTGCATTTAGTCACTTCCTAATTTGCAATAGCTAGTGATTCACTGCAAATTAATGTTATTCTAATGCACATATGTTTTACAAATGAATCTTTAAACATCTGTTCTTCCCCTCTCTCTGCTAAAGGTACCTGTGAGTACAACTGGGATAGAAAGCGATCAGCCAGCAGAAAAGAATGAAGTGTAAAGAGACACACAGGAACCCCGTAAAACATGCAGGAAAAGTCCTGCTTCATCTGTCTTTTAACTACCAGGATGCACCGGGAGATATTTTGCTTTGCAGGATTTCTGAGATACTTCAGGAACACCCAAAACCTGAAAGGTTCATCAATGCTGTGCCAATAAGCCAAACAATTGTTGAGGGACGCCACTCATGGAGTTCAGAGAGGTGGTGTAGGTCAACATCTGCAAAGGACGGGTGTTTTTGCAAGGCTCGTTCCTCAGCTGGAGCTGTGACATTGCCACAGACCCCACAGGACGATGTGCAGGACAGGGCTGCCCACTCGTGCAGGCGGACAACAGCTGCAGACACTCAGAGCCAGAGCACGAAAATGAAGGGTCAGAGGGAAATGGGCCTGCTTTCACTTTCTTCTCTATGTCCTGTTACCTATGGCATTGCTGAGATGCCACGCAACTTGGGCAAAACCACCAGAGGAGCACCCATCCCCTGTTCATAAATGGGTTGGGTCCTAGGGTTCCTCAGCCTTATGAAAAATCACAGCAGCTTCCTCAGGACAGGATCTGACTTAGCCCAGTTATTTGGAGAGCAATATACAGATTAACACTTGGACTTGAGGGAGACAGAGTGAGACAGAAAAGGAGATTGATAATCATAATTAAAAGTCTATGAGACACTCATACACGATGCTTTGTTACCAGGGTAGGTTGTATTGTCTCTGCCAGTGGAACTTAATAGCAAGTCATTAGCCATCAAATCACTAATACTGATTTTAAATCAAATAATGTCTCTTTGAGATTTATCTGTAAGAGCTTGGGTGTCTGAAAAATAATGTGCTACTTAATCATTAGACCAATTAGGGGCTGCAGGTTAAATATACTATGTAAAGGAGAGACGCGGTTTTCTGCAAGTCAATAGGTCTGGTTCTGATTTCATTTACCAAGAGGGCCTCCACCAAATCCAATATTTGAAGTCAGATCCAGGAGCTCAGAATCTGGCCCAACGTTTTGGGTTTTTATGTTTTTTTCACCCAGTGTATAAAGAGAAGAAAACATCATTACATGTGATTGGCTGCTCTGACATACTATTTTAAATGTAAGTTTTCCAAGGTGTGAGAAAGTGAGAAAACCAAAATGGATTAAAATAAAAACACATACCTTTCTTTTTTGCCTTCTGGTGTAATTTATATATGTTCACCTTCCTGTTTATATTGCAAAAATAGACAAAACTGATGCAAATAAAATCACTTCCTAGCTGGTACTTTGAAAGGAAGTTTGAGCCTGGAGGAAGTTTCACAGCTGAGCTATAGACTCCTGGGGAAAGGGAGGCTTTGTAACAGGAGTGCTGCTGACACAACCTTCAGCACCGCGGTGCTAGCTGTTCTTACAAAGTGTGCAAGGTCTTTTAGTCTGAAAAGTGCTAAAAAATTGAAGGCAGTTTGTTTTCAAAGGCATCACTTTCAATCTTATCGTGGGTGGGTTATAGTTAGGGGGATATGTATTTGTAATCCATAATCTGTCTGGCCAAGCCCTTTTTAGCTCTTCTTATCCAGACAAAATTTCTTTTGAAGTGAGTGAGGAGCTCTAAACAGGGCATAGGTACGTACAGTTACAGAGAAAAGCCCAGTTTAATGAGCGTAATGGGGAAGGCCCTAACAGCTCCAAACTCCTGCATTGAGGAGGTGAGGGGAGAGTAAGATGAAGCAGTTCCTGTGTTTCCAGCACAGTACAGATTTTCCTATCTGCTACATCACTATGGAGGCTGGTCTCGTTCGCTTGGGCTGTACCGTCCCTGTGCATCCTGTTGTAAGGCAGGTTATTGTAGCAGACACTGGAGGAAGTCCTGGCTGCTCTTTGGTCAGCAGAAAAATTCCAGCTAAGGGTTTCATTCCAAAGGCCAAACCCAGGGGAGAAACAGAAGACTGAATGAGAATGAGAATTTACAGAGCTTCATACTACAGCCTCAGTGTTAGGGCAGGAGCGCTCAGGTTAGCACAAATGAGGCACCTTTTGGTGCCTTCAAAGACACCAAAACAGCAACAGCTGGCATTTCTCTTGCTCTTTTCTTGGGAGTATCTCTAAGCAGTTCAATGTCACCTCACTGATAATCCACAGCAGCCTTCCAAGATGCATTTGGCTAAGCACTGCTTTACACCCCTCGAAGTGTGGAGAGGGGCAGAAAATCAAGACGGGTGGCAGGGACGCTGAAGCAAGCTAAGATGAATTTAAAGTGAGACCTTTAAGGGGTCCATCTGGGTCTCCATCACGAAGCATTGCACTGCTATAATGTGTGCCAGAGTAACACTAATGACCATTCCCACGTCACTGCTCTGCAGCTCTGGTGAGAAACAGCAACATCAGCCACACAGGGATGGATCCCCGCTGCTCACTGAGCTTACTGCTTTAGTGCTTCATGATCATTTTCCACCATTACCTGCTTGTTTCTGAAGTGTGTTCATGAAAAGCATAAAGAAGAAAAAGCACCCAACCCACAGCAGTGCGTGGCACATGGTATTCAATATATTCCCTTTAATGCCACACAAGGGACGTTCATCCAAATGACTTGCCATACATCAGCCAGGGGCATCGTTCCAAGCCTTATTCTTGTAGGAAATCTTTGGGGCTGAATAGAGACCTGAGCTTTCTTAAATTATAACTATGCACTGCCAAACCCACACTATTTTTCATGATGTGGGCTGTGGGCCTCTTATTCTGCTGTTTGTAATCTAGAAAGTAGAAATTAAACATCCTCCTTACCTGACATTTAGCCTCCAGTTTCAAAAACACTAGCTTTTGTTTTCTTCACTGTTAACTGTTTCCTTGCTATTTAGCCATTTCAGCATTTTTGCTGTGGGGAAGCGTTCATCTTTTGCACTAGTGCTTCACAGAAACCCAAGCAGAGCCTTGGGGGCATGGCTGGGACACGGGCGATGTCTGCAGTGTCAGTTGGCTTAATTTCTGTGGAGGTGAAAGCCAGAATGGACGTGCCCTTCCCTCTGCCTAGGGGTTACAACCCCGTCTGCTGCACAAGCCGCTGACCTCCAGCTCCATGCCATGCATCGCCAGCGCCTGGGGAGGAAAGGCAGGCAGCTCTGCAGGAGCAGCTGCCCCAAGGACTTCGCTGCAGATGGTCCATGGGAGCCCTTCTGCCTCTTTCACCTCTTGTCTCCATCCCTTCGGGGAGGAACTGCAGACCTCAAGCTGTGAAGAAGACTAAAGGACATGGTTTGTCCTTACCTTAACTGGGAGGTGCTGGAAGGAGCCAGCCAGCCAGCTGGCTTCTCCATCAAGTTGCTAGTGCTGCTTCACAGAGGAGTCCTTGCAGCCAGGAAGCGACTCTGGGTCACTGGTGTGGGAAGGAAGGAAGGAGCTATTGCCCAAGCATTTCTGATTTCAGCTTCTTGTGACCCCAGGAATATTGCAAATCTTTGCTGAGGTTAAAATCAGCCCATCAGAAAGATGACCAGTGACATTAAAGTTACATTAAAGATCTGGATTTTGGGAAGGCATGAAGCAAAAATGAAGGAGTCATACTGCAGATTCCTGTTCAGTATTTATGTCTGTCCATGAGATGCCCAGGAGCTAGTAAATCTGTCAGACATGTTTTAATAACTCTCAGCTAAAGCCTAATTTACTAATCTGCCAATACAGAAAAGCTTTATTGCTGTGGAAAAGTAGATCCACTCATTGCAAACATGTATTTTGCTAACTGTGGGAGATTATGGACACAGATAATCTCCTGCTTTTGCTGCTGATTTATATTATTTATTAACTGTCCTCTATTCCAAAAGCTCATTTCTTGCTGCTTGTCAGCTTTTAGGTGGAATTTACAGCATATGTATAATTACAGAGAGACACCTACACACACACAGCTACATGTAGAATGCGTGTATGTGCTGTTTTCTACATTGCAGAAAGTGCTGTCCAGGCATTTCTGTTTGGGAAAAAAAAAAAAAAAAAACCACCAGCAATGTATTAATTGCTGAATACATTCTCAGTCATTAAAATTTCTGGGTGAATTTTGGCAGATCTGACCTAGCTGATTCATTTCTCTGTGGTTGGAAAATGTGGACAACAGATCTACACGTGCAGCTCTTCAAGCTTTCTCAGGTCCTTTGAGGAGAAGGAAAGACACCCCTGGGATAAAAATAGAGCACCGAACTTCGGGCACATTCAAGGCTACACTGGAAATTCCTGATGGGTGATACGGGAACTTCATCACGCTCTGCATGAACATTGGGCTAGGCAGCTTCTGATAAGGACACAAAGAAAAACCAGAGCAGGTACTCTGTTGACTGCACAGCCGCACAGTGTCCATCCTTTCAGAGGAAGAGGTAAAGGTCCTGACCAAACGATTATGTGCGGGTGCAGTGAAAGTCTGCATTGTCACGGACGCACGCACACGCGCACAGGGTTACTGGTGTGAGAACTCCAAGGGCAACTTTATCACAGCCATTTCCCTGCAGCTGGCTTTGCAGCCCTGAAAACCTAAATGCTCTTCTAATATTGGACTTTCAGTATGGAGCTTTATGACTTCATTTGTCATATAGTTTTATCTTAGGTGCTGCCTTTATTTGTGCTTTAAACCAGAGGCTGTGTGGAGAAAGGGCAATAACTTGCCTATAATAGGGGGCAGAAAGAACAATTTCCTTGCCTCTTTTTGCACAAAGCAGAGGCAAAATATTCAGTGTAAGAGAGTTTTGATGATACCTTATCTTTCGAGTCTTTCTCATATTTCCCAGTAATGGTGCTATTATGTATCTTTGATTCTTTTTATGATTACAGCCTGTGACATCCTAGTGCAATGCATGAATATATCCGTTTGCAATGATATGGAAGCTTTCATTTCCACTTCACTGCTTCCCTTATCTGCCAGCTGCCCATCACTCTATGTCTCTTTGGCGCCTTCTCTTTTTCCTCACTCCTCATCCCCCCTTTGCCCCAAAAGGAAGAAATCGACATTCAGTTGAAAAATAATCTTTGTATGATAACTTTCTGACCCTGGGTGGGAATAGTGGTTACAAATGGGACCTGCTTGCCCCATGTCGGTCAAGGGGGAGGTAAGTTAGAGACAGCATCGAAACTGGAGATCACACAGAAGTGCCCCAGCACTACCCCGTGCAGGACTGGCAAGGCTGGCAGAAGTGTGTGCCTTTGCTCACGTACGTGCTTTAATCACAGTGGCCAAAGCTATGATGGTTTTCTTTACAGTCTGGTAAGGACGCAGGTGGCCTGGAAGGATGATTACTTTGGTGATAGGATACACAGGAACAACAATGATTAATAGATCAGAGAGATCTGATGCATCCTAGTTATCCCCAGGTCCCTAAACTCTCAAACACTGCTCTGCATGCAAGGGAAGGGAAGGGAAGGGAAGGGAAGGGAAGGGAAGGGAAGGG
>VXAL01009879.1:354367-416755 GCA_013399475.1 Chauna torquata
GGCAGAAAAAGGGAAGGGAAGGGAAGGGAAGGGAAGGGAAGGGAAGGGAAGGGAAAGACCTTTTCAGGAAGATGCAGTCTGTGCCATGGACCTGTCAGGATGCTGGGGGCTGACTGGCTGCAGGGACATCACACCCGCTAGCTGCAGGCAGCTAGTGGGAGGGCTCTGAATCTCTTTCTGGAGGAAATTCTCTCACCATTGACTGTAAACAGAGTCTAGGGACAAGTCTCCAGCCTTGGCGCATAATTTAAGGCAGTGTGAATATCTGTTGTTCCTCCCTCTTTCTTTTCTTCTACTTGTCTAAACTTTTTTTTTTTCTTTCCCCAAACAGGTTTCTTTTCATGATCTGGTCTTTTTTAAACAACATAGATAAAAAAGACCTAGGAAGGAGCTTGTCACTATTCCCTTCATGCTATTAACACCACCGAGAATTTTAATCCTGGAGGCCAGCAGGTTTGGACCTCAGTCCTATAACCTGCCTGCCGTGAGCTGCAGAGCACTGGTGGTGACGGCTGGGTTTGTGGTTACGGGGCAGATGTCAGGGTTGGGCAACTTGAGCTCTGCCACTGCTCCCCGGCATCACCTCCGCCAAGTCACTCAAACGCCCCAGCTCCTCTCCTCACAGCTACTTTACTGAACCCCATCCCACCACCGCTGAGGGGAGCATGGTGCAAGCCGCAGAGGACAGACCGACTGCCACGTTTCTCTGGTTCCCACCTAGTGCGGTGCCAACGCAAAAGCAACCGCAGTAGCCTGGCGATGGAGCTCCTCTGCTTCACTACTCACAAATAGCTGCATGATTCACTTAGCAGCCCGTAGACCACAACCTCTCCTGCTGTAAAAGGCTGCCTCATTGATTTTAGTAAGCACTTCAACCCTGTCCCCAGATAATTTAACCACAGGTGTATTTTATCTCCACATACTTTCCTGGAGTTACATATGACCTTCCCAGAAGTAAATCTGGTTCATTGGGTTTTATCCTTTGATATATTCCCTTACGCAAAATATAGCTTCAAAAAGGTGTTTTTATCACATTCTCAATAAAAATAAAGAGAAAAGCCACACTTCCTAATGAAAAAAAAACAAACAAACAAAAAACAAACAAACAAAACAAACAAAAAACCAACCTTCTCAGTCTTCAAAATTTTCTGTATGAAAATTAAATAATCAGCTTAAGTTCTTTCCTCTTCCCTTCCCCAGAATAATATTAGTTTCTCCTTCCACAAAGCACATAGATCATCCTCAGCAGGAAGCCAGGTAGAGCACATTAGAGAAGAAATGGTATAGTGGATTAGGGTTTATGAAGAGAAGAGGCAGTGCCTGGTTGGTCGAACCATGAAACATTGTCTGGCTGAGGTATGTTTAATCTTCTGCTACACAGGCACCTACTAAGCAACTTATCTTCTTATGGGATATTTTTAACAGCCTTTTTGGAAGCACTGAATAATGCTTTTCTCAGTGCCGTGCACTGATCCAGTTGACTGCAAACCTTTCTAGATACTAGAGGTGCGCAGACCTCAGGAATTTCACATTTAAATTAAATATTTGCTCAGTGAGACTTGATTAGGGTTAACCATAAGGCAAAGTACAGCCCCAAAACAACACTTTTTGAATGATACGCAGATCTCATTTAAACAGACAGGAAAAAGAAAGGAGACAGAGTCTGGATCCCCATCCAGATCAAAAGCATACCAGATTTAAGCACCATTTGGTTAGTAGGCCTTTTTAAAAACACACAGTAGTCATAAGCTATAGTCCAAACTGTTTCACAGAGCTGGTGGTTAAACAGGTGATATTCATGTCTACTCTGGCTCACCTTATTCAATGGTAATCACTTCACAAGCGTGTGCAGAGCCAGGACAAAGCAGCACCCTGCAGATACACCCCACAGCTCTGTTTCAAAGACTGCACAACTTATAAACATCCTAAGGACTGTTGGATCTTCTTACATCTAGGCATAGCACTGAGTTTAGCCATGCATCAATGAAAAGCAATATCCATGTCCTAGTAAGATTTTTTGGGGGGTGAAAAAAATCCTCTTATATCACAACCAAAACCCCTGTCCAGTAAGCAGCGTGGCCCTGTGTTCTGCCTCTGCTTTCCCTCCTCGTTTACCTTCTTCAGAGTAGACTGTGGACTTCAGGCCACGAGGATGCCAGCCCCTCTGATAGCTCCATGCAGAAGCTGATGAAGGCACTGGGTGGCTCTTGCACTTCTCTCTTCTGCTTGTGTTTCTGCATCTTTCTTGGGCCATCTTGTGCTGAGGCATACGTGATGACACGTGCGTGAGCTGTACAACACACAGGTGGGACAGCCAGAAGTGATGGGGCGGCTGCACCTGGCTGGTAAGCTGGTTTCCCCCGAGGAGCAATCTGTTTAATTACAGACACCAAGTGCCCTTGGTCACCTCACACATAGTAGTCGTGACCAGGCCTCTTCCAGCACCTTTTCTAGTCAAAACAGAAAGGGGCATTCATGAGATCAGCTTTTTCTCATCTTGCTGCTGCTTTGGGGCATGATCCAAAAGCAGCCAAAAAATTGTTGGAGTTGGATTCATCTGAGCTGGTTGCCCTCAGCTTGCTTTATGCCCCGTGGAGAGGAACAGCCACATTAGGTTTCCTTCACTCCTGGTTGTTGACACCTTTGAAGCAAACCCTTGGTGACAGACTACTGCTTTAATTTCCACCTTTGAAATGGGAAAATATCATTGCCTGTCTCCACCTCCCAAAGGTTATGCAAAATTTAATTCATCCATTCATCTGTTCACTTCTGTTGTAAATGGCTTTGGGATTCCTGGAGGGGAACGAGCAGGTGTGCGTAAGGCCAGGTTAGGTCACCCACCTGTTGTTATGGTGCAGCTCTGTATCATCCTTTTTCAGAGGAAATCTTGAGCTCTAACCAGGGATAAACTCTGCAGTCTGTTCAGCAGGAGTGAAAAATCTTGCAGCACCTAAAAAATATATTTCTCTTTTGGCATACTTTAATATGTTCATTCCTCATACGCGATTATGTTGTTAGTTCTGCTTGCCTTGAGATCTCAGCCATAAGTAAGACATTGCAGGAGAAAGAAAAAGGACCTTCCTGCACAGATCTGTGTCTGCATTTTTGGTATCACGGTCCGTGTGTGTTGAGGCTCGTAGGCTTTTCCTGAAAGATGATTTACTCTGAGGAGTATTTTTTTTTTTACCTGCTATGTCTTCATCTTTACAGCTTGTCATGCTGTCCCTGCGCTAGCCCAGGGACTGCCTGGATGCCAGCAAGACGTCAGTGGGGCTTGTGCTCTGACACCTCCCGAGGGCCTGGGGCTGTCAGCAGGCTGGCACTGGTCGGAAACCTCCGGCAGTGCCCGGAGGAAGTGCTCATGTCAGGAAGCGTTTGCAATGGTTTCTTTTTGGCTGCAGTAGGTGGTAAGGACACAGGCAGCCGGCGAAGCCTGCCCAGCCCAGCTGCTGGCTGGGATGTGCTGAACCAGACCCTCGCAACTGCTCATCTCCAGGTCTCCTGAGGTGGCCAGGGCATGGGGATAGGCCCGCGGTCGGGCCAGTGGTGCTTTCCCTGGCACAGACCCTTTGTGGCATACCTCTGGACCTTCGTGTGTGGTGGGGCTCCTTCCTTCCCTCCCGGCACTTAACAAGAAGGAAAGCAAGTACTGTGTTTTTAACCAGAAACTCTGCATCAGTGCTGAGGTTTACTGTCATCCTTCTTGTTAGCTTCTTCCGATAAAGCCACCAAGCTGGATCCTTCACTATACACGTGCATGGTCCCCACTGGCTCCACTGGGGCCCTGGTTGCTCCATGACCTGGGCATAAAACAGAATTGCTGCAGAAACACAGCAAGGATGGGGTCACAGGGCTTTGTTCAGTTGTAACTCCAGGAGAAGAAAAGCAATGATTATGGCTGCTATGTAAAAATGCATTGATGTTGTATTACTTCTGAGGGTTTCGTTAGATTTTTCTTCCAGCAGGTCCCACACAATGGGACTGCAGAGGGGGAGGAAGCGCAGGCTGGCATGGGGCCATCACACAAAATGGCCAGGATGGGGCTGGGGCTGTGCTGCACGTCTCTCGGCTTCCCATGCGTGCGAGTGTCGGTGCCCACTTCCCCGCGGGAGGAGGGCTGTGCTGCTTGGGCACCGCGCGTCTTACATAGGGGTGGGCCCCGGCTCTTGGCAGAGCTCCCGGAGTTTGGCTTGCTCCTGCACAGCAAAGTCAGGGAGCGCTGCTAACGCGCTGCGTCTTCTCAGGAACAACAACAAAAAAATCTTTTCAGCTGAAATTACCATTACAAAACTTTCACTGCCAAGAAATATAGTTTTATATTTACGTATATTTAAGGCACCACTGAAACAAAACACACTGACACGAGGAAAATGTCCAAGGAAATTTTGATGCGCACTAACAATGTTCCAATTAATTAATAGCAAGTGACACGGGAAGGCCACGTGTGATGCGGGACCATCTGCTCGGAGCTGTGGCAGCACTGTGGCGTGGGGCGAGCCGGAGCGCGGGAGCCATGCGTAAGCGAGGACTCCCCGCCGCACTTTGACGCAGGTGGCTCCGTAGCTGTGAAAGGAGATTTTTGAAGGACATGGGAGTTTACTAATTAAAAAGATAAATCTCCTGAATTGCGCTCATATAATTACATTGTCATTACAGCAAGCACAGCTAAATTAACTTACAGGAGCATGGCTTTTGCCTTGCCCTACTATGTTTACATACAAATCCCTCTGCGTAGCAGCCCCTTGGCTGCTTTGCTGGCTTGTTTAGTACCATATGTTTCACCCTGTACACTCCAATGGGCAAATCCAGGCATCTTAATAATCCCAGTAACTACATCACAAAGTCCAGAACATCGATTTTGGTCATATGGTGCTCCGTCTCCCCAGTGGCGGGGGAGTCTGACTCACTGCCGGAGCTCAGATCAGCTGTCAGAACTCATCTTTTCTCCTTAAATAATTACATTTGGTATTTTTCTGCCACAGCAACACATTCAGACCATCACTTCTTTCAGAGCTCAGCCCTGCTTCCCCACTACTCAGCATTGTGGCTTGGGATTTGCGTGCACAGCTCTTTGTGGCTGTGATTTAAGTGAGGCTGCTTTGCTCCACAGGAAGCAACACTGGTTTGTGCTGAGGCTGGCTAGGGAGGAAAATGTTCAATCCGGGAGCAAAGTGAAGGAACAGGAGTACCGAAGCCCCGGGGGTTGCAACGAGGAGCGCGGCATGGTTAAAGACAGAGGGGTGTCTCCTCCCGCGCCATTTGGGTGATGTTGCTTTCACTGCCACCAGCCTGTGAGCCAGCAGGAAGGCAAGGGCTGCACTGCAACCAGCACCAGGTGGGACAGAGAAAAGGGACACCTCGTGACATGTGCTTGTTACCAAATGCCAGGAAAAAAGCCTCTGACTGCTACCGAAAAAATATGCATAAGACAACCCAAAGCACATTTCTAGGCCCTGCAATGCTGATGTTGAAAAGCTTGAGAGCCTTAAGCCAGTATTTAGCACCACAAAAGAGGTGTTTGACTAGACTTGGCCCAGGGTTGTCCTTATAAAGAACGATTCTGCCAGAGGAAAGGAAAAATGGACATTGCCCTCTTATGAAATGCAGAGGCAAGGGGGAAGATGACATGACTGGTACGGTCTTTCTGTCCAGAGACAGGTGAGCACCCTCTTCCCAGGGCCAGATGGAGCAACCCCAGCTGCCTGCTATTGCCGTCGACAGCAAACGTGAGGCTTAGGACTGGCTATCTCCCATGAGCAGCCTCCTGATGGAGTTGGGAGGGGAGTCGCTTTTAAAAGCCACATTAAACTATTCAGGGTCATTGTCTGTAACAATACGAGGGGTTCAGAGTCACATAAATTTCCATTCCCAAGGCTTTGAAGGGCCTGGTGATAGGGAGGAGCACCTCATTTTATGTTGCTTTGCAAAATAAAATGTCAGTGCATCAACAGCTCCAAGCTGTATGTACATCTTTGCATTTCTTTCTGTTCTGAAATGAAACAAAACAAAAGGAAGGTGACTCTCACTGTTTGGTTGGCTCGACACCCAGCTGCACACCAGAAATATCCATGGGTCAGCCAAGTCTCTCTCGGATGGAGGGGGATGCCCACGCTGGCTGCGCTCTGTTGTGGACACGGGATCTCAGTCCCCCAAGGCAGGATTTTATCCCTCGCATAATGTGCTGTTAGTGATCAGCAAGGTTTCAAGAGGAGTGACACCGCTCTGCACCCACAGCAGGAGATGCGGGTGGGCAGCGAGAAGGCAGCAAGAGGAAGGAAGGCGAGGAAGTCGTCAAGGGGTCACAGTTCAGCAAGGACCTGAATCCACCGCACCTTTTTAGCCAGCTCTGGAACAGACCATGGGCGTGTTTGATATTGCAATTCATTGTTTTACTGTTCAGAGGATCTGTATGATGACAGCCATCCTGGGAGCCCCCTTTGGATGGTTTTACTCCTGGCTTCAGGACAAGAAGTAAAAGCTGAGAGGCCACAACGAGTGGCCGCAATGGCATTTAGTCAGGGGTGAGTCTGGCTCTGTCTGCCACAGCTTCACTTTGGGTTGAGTGACAGCAATTGCAAATAATTTCTTCTTTCTTGTAGACTTTTCCTAAGGCACTCAGGGAGCAGGATCATTGTAAAGAAGAGCAGTGTGATCACCACTTTTCCCTTTAACTGGTGGGAAAATCTCTACACTGCATGCTTCGTTGCCCTTCAGTGCCCATGATGGAAGTACCTCTGTGAAGCTTTGCACCACTGGAGGTGCACAGGTACCATCAAGTGGGTACTCATGAACACAGTCACCCTGTTTTCAGGAGCCACAGACAGAAATCAGACCAAGAGCAGCTGTGCCAGCCTCTGTCTTCACATTTCTTCTTGATGAGTACATCCCAACAGGTTAACAACAGAGCCCAGCACAAGCTTTTCATCACCAGCTGTGTGTAACCTGGAGATACAACTGGTCCTGCTGTACTGGTTCTCCACTCAGTTGAGTGGAGACTTTTGCAGTTCCTCTTGCTGCTATTATGATATACATGCATGCGGTTATTGTATCTTTGCATTGCCTGTCAGCTGGCCTCAAGAATCCCACACTGTTAGCACCGTATGGATGCAGAATTAAAGGGCGGCAATCACAAGTGGAAAGCCTGCAGTACTGGCACGATAGAAATAGGATGCTGGGCTGAAAGCAGTCCTTCACTGAAGGCCTCATTCCTGCTCATTCTCCCTGCCTACCACAAGCATGAGCAATGCTCCTGAAGCCCCCAGGGCTGTGAGGAGCTATTTGGTGCGAGGAAGTGCCCCAAGGCACAGCTTGCTCCACAGGTGCCTCTGGTCCCTGGAGGACACACCCTGCAGCTTTCCCTGGCCAGGTGGCAATGGCTTTCACCTGTGCCAAGCCCTGCCACCAAGCACAGCTGCCAAGCTCAGCATTACTGACTGCTGCAGGCAGTGCCAAAACATCAGCCAGGACATCCCACTGTCTCCTGACCACTCGCCGTGACCCATCGGTGTGGCAGGCACAGAGCCAGGGATCAGAAAGTGGGCACCTCCTGCAAAGCCAGCCTCCTGGGCTTGCTTTCTCCTCTCATGCAGCAGGGCAAGGGCTTAACCCCCAGACCCATTACAGGAGGGAGCTGCAGAAGTAGCCACCCTGCCTGGAGGCTTGCACAGTGACCAAATCCATCTCTGTTGCAGATTGAGATGAGTGAACTCTTTTCTAAGGCAAGTGTCCATGTACAGTGGGATCTGCATGCCGCTGTCAACACTGTCACCACTCAGGCAATGCTGTTACTATCAGCCACAAAGAACAAAAAAAAAGGGGAGGGGGGAAGAACCCCCCCAAGCCTTTCCATGCCCAGCATCACCTGTGAAGCAAGCCATGCATTTAAATACAGCTTCATGCCTGGGTATTCTCAGACTGGATTTTTTACTTGGAGCATTGCTTCTCCATTTTCACTGCATGTATTTTCTGCACAGTAATCCTGGCAAAGGAAGGAGTGACAAAGTCACATACCCGTCCTGCTATCTCGAGCTGCTTCAGGGAAATCCTGGAGAGAACACCTTACTTAAACCTTTGCTTTTTAGCGTATTGTCCTTCTATTTCTTTTCCTGAAAAAGTATTTGTGTTTTTTTTTCCTAAAGTAGGAGTGTGTCTGCATTATCGTCATGGAGCAGACTTCCCTATGGGCTGATTTGGCCTGCGCTGAGCTCTGTGGTGCTCCAGCTACCTGACTACCACTGCTGAAGCCAGTTACACTGGTCCTGGCCCGGGTGTTTGCACACTAGGAGCTGTGGCCACGCCTGCATAGATACAGACTAAGGTACTGCCTGCCCCAGCTGGGCACTGCAGGAGTGCAGAGCTCGGTGGCAAGGGGGACACCCCCATCAGGCATTTGGCCTCCTGAGTCCAAAGATGAGAGCAGGGCTATCTCCAGGAGATGCCAGATGGCAGCAGGGCAAAAGCGTAGTCATCTTCTCACTCTCCCTGGGGTGAGGCGAGGCCGTGGGCTGTGACGTTCAGGCAAGTGGAGGAGGCACACCATGTTACGGGATTGCCACCCCTCTGTCCTCCAGCAATGCCAGCACCTCCTGGGGCTGCCCATGGTGTGGAGACCCAACAGCACTGCTGGAGCATCCCAGCACATCACGGTGGTCTTTGCGAAGCCCCAGGAAAAGATTTCAAGTACGCACAAATCTCTGCCTTGAGTACTGTCTGTGGCTGTTGTTTGCCAAGTCACACAAAGAGTCTGGCTCTTCTCAGATCTATTCAGTTTGCAGCCTGTATGCTCACAGCTCATGAGCATCTAGATAAGCCATTGTGCCCCTTTTCATATAGTTTTTTTAAGGTTGGAGTACAAAAGAGTCTGGAATGTGTAGGAGACCTATGCCAGAACTGACATCTTGGGAAGAAAAACGCTGGAGACAGACCTGGTAAAGTTTCACTGTCTTTATTTTGTAAACACAAAACCACACAGTGCTGTCCTGCCTTTGCTTCACTTAGCCAGCAGCAGAGTGCTGGAAAACATTTTTTGCCTTTAAAAATTTGCTGCAGGTGTGCAGAGCTCAATAATTAAGAACACCGCCATATTCGAGACACATCCAAAAAACCTTGGTTACTATAGATGCTTCTCCTCAATTTAAATGCCGTTAAATCTATATTTAAGAGGTTTCTGTGTAATTGCTATTGCAATACAAAACTTCTTGGCAGCTGTGGGGACATGGGATTGCTGGCTGACTGAACGCCTCTTCTTTCACGTTTTTTCCTCCTAGCTCTTGCTGCCTCTCCTGCCAGAAGCCCACACAATTCTCTCAGGGGTGAAGTGCATTAGTATCATAGAAACACATTCTAAGAGAGTATATGATGCCTTATAAAAATATTTCAGGCAAGTTTTAAGCTGAACTGGTAGCATCATTTGTTGCTTTGTTGCTGAGACTGCCTTATGCCTCCTGGTCCAAGCCCTTTTTGTCAGCTGATTATGATTTTGACAAATGCTTTAAGTCTTAAGGTCCTGAAATTAGCCATGCTCTTGTGTTGCCCCCACAGTGAGGGAGAACTTCAGCAAAGAAGTCAAGTTTTCAGAACAGAATCCCCCCCCCAATAGCATAGCTAAGCACAAATATCCAGCTAAAAAATTACCTGCTTTTGGTTTGGTTTGCAGAACCTACAGCAGCATAGTTCAAAGCTGAAGCCTGAAACCTGCAGCAGGAGTTGCCTTTTGTCAGGGGCAATTCTGATTTTATCATTCTCTTTTTAAAAAGATGTGTCAATTTGACCACAATGTCAGTTTAACCAAGCTGATTGAAGACCACTAGCTGCTCGGTTAGCCATGGGCAGGGTCTGGCCAGGGGAGAGTGTGACGTTCCTGAGGTGGTGGGTCTGCAGCGAGCCCTGTCCCCCATGCAGCATCTGGCTGCCTTATGACAGCATCTTGCCCGTGCTGAGGATGAAAACGGGGGGAAACACTGGCCTGAGCTGCCGCAGATGACCCTCAGCCTCTACAGCCCCTGCCGCACCGCTTACCTCTCCAGAGCATCCTTCTCTGGGTCATGGGCACCAGAAATGAGAAGCTTGCCTCTCCTGGCCTCTCCAGCTGCCTTTATTCTAGTGCATGAAACAAGGCCAGGGTGTGGGTTCCAGCACCAGCCTTTCCTCACCTGTGCACGGGTAATTTGCATGCTCCCTGGCACGGTCCGTGGCCAACAGGGTGCTAAGCAGTGTCAGGACACACAGTTCAGTGTCAGGGATGGCTCTCCACGGGCAAAGCCTGTCCAGGGGCAGGAGAAATCTTTGGTGGGCTATACAAGCAGTGTCGTGTCCTTTAGCCTGAGGAGCAGGGAGAGGTCCCTGCGTGTCATAGCTAAAACGTTGGTGGTCTCGCTGCTGGGTGCAGGCAGTGCAAGGCTGGGAGGGCGCAGCACGACTCCAGGCAAAATGAGCAAGAAGAGTTGGTTGGGAGAAGGAGCAAGGCAGGAGGGAAACCTAAAAGATTGCATGCTCCCACACACATTCCCTGCATACATCCCTATGTGCAGGAAAAAAGAGATTCAGAGCACAAAGTCCAGGTACGCTTGTGCGAGCCCAGCTGCTCCCTTTTCTTCCCGTGTTCATTGCATCCAGTCTCTAGACACATTTATTCTGTCCCTGTACCACACAGAACACGAACACCTTGCGGAGGAATCGTGGCTGGGTAGAGCAGGAGTTTCTGGCGAGGAAGCTGTATAGTGAGAGGGAAGAATGGGACTTCAGGAGGAGAAAGAGCAATTTTGTGAGGGTTAACTGATCTGAACACTGTCCAGGAGCACAAGATGTGAGTCCAGCGTTTGCCACTAGATCCCTGTGCAGAGCTGGGTGAGTCACTAAACCCCCAAAGGTCATCACAGTTTCTTGTTTAATGTATGCCTAACTTGAAATTTGGGATTGGTTTGCAGCAGAGATGAGCCCTTAGAGCCATGAGGCTTTTCCTCCTGCCTCCCCTTCCTCAGTCTCACAGGGCTGTTCTGGAAAGAAATTCTTAGATGTTTGAGGTCCTCCCATGCCATGGGGATGAGTCCCATAGAAAAGCCTGGAGGAAGTGAATAGCCCCGGCCCGACAACAGTGCTTACACAGCAAACTGCAAACAAGGCACGGGGCCATGTACCCAACAAAACACCAGCCAACTACTTCTGAAGCCAGCTGTCTTTTCTGTGCACTCAAGCAGGCAGGGGTGTGTAAAAGCAATTTAAAACCTCCCTTCCTTGCAATGCCTGAAGGAAATCTGACAGCGATGAGGAGCCTGGAGCAATAGGCACCCGACTTGCCTTGTTGACAAGCCCTTTCTTCCTTTGCTCCCCTGTCCGTGTACTTGGATCCTTCATTTGCCCCATCTACCACTCTGGGGCCAGAACAGGGCAGGGGATGGCTGGTGTTGATACAGATCTGAGCACAACAGCCAAAAACAAGTTGCACAGGGTATTCCAGCATGTGTACTAAATGACTGGAATAATGTAAACATGTACACAAACTTTGTGCCAGTCTTCTCTCTTGCTTGTGTATCTTCCTCTTTGCCTACTGTTTTCCCTCTTTGCTTTAATGCGGCTGCAGCTCTGCAATACTTTAACTCAGCTCATCTCAGTGCTCTGGCTTGCAGCCAGCCCCCAAAAGCCTTGTGATGGGAGAGCTGACAAGGCACGGGACTGCAGCAAGGGGGTGGGCATGGGAGCGCGTGACAGCTTCCTACGCTGCTTCCAAGCAGCATGCGGCGATCTCCTGGGCTCCTCACGTAACACCTTGGGCCACTCTTGCCTCCCATGCTCCCTGACATCCGTAGATCCTCCTCCAAACAAAACCCCAGACAAGCAGCCAGGGAGGCTTTTCAAGGGTTGTGCGTGCTCTGAAGTGGAAATGACATCTCGTCTGCATTTCTCAGGGGGTCAGGACGTGAGATATTTCACATTAAAGAGGAGAGCAAGCTGGGACATGCTGACAAAAAGCCATTTTCCCCTTCCAGATCATCAGCAAAAAGCTGTTTCTTCACAGTCCTTGCTCCCCATCCACCTGGGTGTGCTGCCCTTTCCTGGCACGATGGAGCAAGGTCGGCTGCGCTGCTTCATGGGAAGCAATTTTGCCGGCATGCCTCATGGTGCTGTGCCCGGGCATCACCAAGAGCTGTGCCAGCACCTGGCACGGTGGATCTGCACCCATTCAGCCCCTGACTTTGGGACAGATTCTCAGAAATACCTGAAGGTTGTGGTTTATGGACAAGAAGGTCAGACTTTCTTTAAAATCCCCCTAGGAACCTGCTGTAACCCTTAGGTTTCTGAATACGTTTGAAAATATTGGCCCAGAGCTATTTAAACAACAGGAGCAACCCCCCCTCCCTAGCTAGTTCCCAGGCATTTCACGGAGTGACCCTTGGCAGCTCCCAAACGTGTTGCCCAGGCTCAGATTTTTAAGGGAACAAAACTGCAGCTGAGAACATCAGTTACAGCAAAGACTGTTTTGGCAACACACAGAAACTCTGGGTTAGGTCATGTTCAAATGGCACATGTGCAATTACTGCTTTAGTTACAGGCTGAAATGTGGGTACGTCACACAAAAAGGAATTTTTTGGAGGGACTAAGTATTTTAGGAAACTTCTCAGTTGAAACAGGAGAAGAGGGAGACAATGTGAAGGGGTTATCATGACTTAATGAAGTAGTGGTCCTGTCATGTCACTCGTCCCATATGAGAGGTTGGGGAGGAGAAGGGGACATGGCAAGAACCGTCTCTGGCAGGAGACCACATCGCCAGACACAGCCCAAGACCACATGTGCAGGTGTGCACGCGCCTGTGTCTAAAGCACCATAAGGATCCAGCTGTGCGTGCAGTTCCTCCCAGAGGTGCCATTACAGCAGCCTTTCTTACCAGAAAAACCCTATGGCTTTAATCCAGCAGAGAAGCTGGCGGCAATGCAAGGTAGGTGGGGGAGTGGGATCCCTTTGCACCAGTGAGAAGAGAGAAATGAGAGTTTTGCTTTCCTCAGTCTGAGCAGAAAGGTTGGCCTTGCACAATGCATTACGATGAGGCTTTGCACTGTTTTTCTTTTTCTTATCAATTTTGCTAGCGCAGTGACAGGGTCCAGACCACACCAAGTTACAGGAACATCCACTATACAGCCCGTGGTGCAACCAGGCTGAAGTGAAGTTGCCGATCCATCACTTCTGCTGTGTGAGGGATGCCTACGCACTGCCTCCGAGAGGTCCTTGTCTGGACTTTTGTGGCTGGCCATACTACTGCTAGGAGTGCTGTGCTTGGTGACGCCTGCTTTTGCCCCAGTGGGCAGGATCATATCTCCCCACCACCCTCAAGGTGTTCGTTTCGGGGAGGCTGCAGTTAGGGCCGGCCTTGAGCTGGCCCCCGGACAGCACCGCAGCCTCGGTGAAATCACTGCCTCAGCGGGATGAAAATAAAGTGGCCGGCAAAGAAGCGTAGAAAACACTAAGATTTGATTCCAAAAATAATCTCTCTTTATTCCTTTTTTTCCCCCCCTTTTTAACAGAAGTGTGTTAGTGGCAAATATCCATGAAGCTATTGTAGCAGATATGAGCCAAATATACACCAGAAATCTGCGTCACAAAACTATTCCTAGCAAACACTGCTTCTCTCTCGCCTTCATTAAAGGTATCCACCAATGTTCCTGCCTGCCTTTGCTGCCTTTTAGGCAGGGACCCTGTCTTTCACCCCAAGAGCACACAGAGGCACAGCAGGACATAGGATCAGACCCATAGGAAGCTCTGGGAGGCAGGGAGGGATCTGGGAACTAGGGTACGTTTCCAAACCCTGTGTGTTTGCTACATGGAAAATGTTTCTCATCCAATCCTGGCAGGAAAGGGACAACGGAATGAAAATGTTACATGGAAGAATGAAAGACAAAGAAGTCTGAGTGAACTCAGGGCTGTGTCACAGCAACTCCTCAGAATAAGGTCTCTGTTTCATTTTTTGCTTATTTGTATTTTACCATTCAGGTTGCATTGATGCATGGCCTCAGGAGTGCCACTGCCCTTCCTGCTGTAGGGAGCTGACATCCAGCCCCCACGGACCTACAACCTTGCCCACCCTGGAAGCCACCTTTTTTGGTGGCCCCGTGCATGCCCAAGGCTCCAGGGAAGCACCACTGGACACCAGGAACCCCACAGGGACACCAAGTTCCTGTGGGAAACGTATTGGTCAGAGACCCTGGACGAGCACAGGGCCAGGTGATTCACAGGCAGAAAAGCAGCTTGGCAACTACCTATGTGTAACTTGGTAAAGGGGACGTAAATCTGCTGTTTGGATAATGATGGCCCTTCCTCATGGTCTCACACAAAACACCACTGAAAGCTCATGGAATCAAATTACTGTCCCGTTTTTCACAGCTCACCTTCTGAGTAACAAATTGCCCATTACGCACAACCTTCCCCAGAAGGCATCCCTCCTCCTCGCCATCACACACTACTGGTGTCCACCCATGTCTCATCAAATTTCCCCTTAACTGCTTTGTGAAGTCTGTGTCTGGCTGCAGACAGGTCCAGGATTGCTGGAAGGACATGGTGCTGCAGCCCACATCGCCCATCCTTGAGCGAGGATTTAGGAGCATACAGCAAGGATTTCTGCCACCTGACTCCTGCCAGGAAAACAGCCCTGTGGGCAGGAAGGCTTCCAAGCATCGGGCTTCCAGGCTGCAGCTCCCCTGAGGCTACCTACTCAGCAGTAGAGCACATGGAGGAGCAGTAGGGTGACCAAACGGGGACACAACGATAGAGAACACGCCAGTTCCCCACCAGGCCAGCCTATTTCTGTATTTTCCCTCATGCCTTGGAGGTCGCACGGCCACCTCTCCCTGGGCCAGGAGTAGCACTCAGGTTTGAGCACTGCAGGCTGGAACTCACCTCTCTTCTTCTAGAGGTCTGATATTTAGTCGTGCAAGTCTTAGCTAGTCCACGTGGCTCCCTGAACAGCCAGGGGAGAATGGTAGACATTGGCTTCTGAAAGTCAATATATGTTACCCATTTTGACAACCTATTTTATGAAGGTGGCCCTGGGTGATCTGGTGAGAGAACAAGACACATGGGCTGTGTCTCTGAGGCCTCCACTCATTTGTCGCTCACCACCAGCAGCATCACAGGAATAAGCTCTATGTATTGGACTGTCTTCTTTACCTCCTCTAAAAGAAGCAAGAACAATTAAATGACTGCAAAATCAAGTAGCATGGAAAAGAAAAGAGGCTTCCAGTTGTTCTGCTTTCTAGAAGTCCTGGGGACACTTGCTGGGTTAGTGACAGACCAAAATGCTTTCTATTCAACTTGGGAAAATGGCAACACACAGCAGAGAAACTTAAGAGAGCAACCTATGTGGGTATAACATTGCCATTACAGCCACGTTGGCACACACAGGAGAAGAAAGTCATCAGTAAGTCTACTTAAGGGGAGAAAGGCAAAATCCAGGCCAATTAGCTTCTGAAGTAGCTCAGAAAACCTGGCAGCTGTACAAGGAAATCCAGGAGAAACACCAGACTGTGAGGGATCAGCTGTGAGAAACACAAGCCAGTATGAAAATCTTCTCAATCCTTCTCTAAATAAGACCTTGGGAACAGAGTTAATCTGTATAATATTGATCTAATGTAATAATATTGCTACTCCTGAGTCTATAGCCAGAGAGGATTGGCCTGGGGAAGAGTTGCCGTGAGCTTGCAGCCATCACAAGGCGAAGCATGGCCCAGCTCCTGGTCTACTAAGCACTGAGGTGCCCCTGGGAAGAGCTGGCTCAGGAAGTGGAGACAAGAAAAACAAGGCTTTGGGTACACAGGTGGATCAATTTCTTGTCACCCACCAGGTGGCAAGGCAGCAAAAGCTGCTCCTTAGTGTTCTTCCTTGACTTTGGACTCAACGTTCACTTTATAGCCCAGCCTGGCTGCATCAAGTTTTGCTCTCCCTGGACTGCCACTTCATATAGACACCTGAGTAGCCTTTCCTGGTGGTGACATGGTCTCCTCTTTGGCATACATCTTCCACCAGCATCTTCCCTCTCCTGCACCCTCCCAGTGGCACAGGACACCTCGGGCTCTCACTGCGACAACAGGAGCAGGAGTGCTGTGTCTCACCACCCCCCGCGGGGCTCCACTTGGGGAGCACCCTGTGTACTGGGCACTTCTCCTTCAAGCCCCTCCACGAGGGGCCCAAATGCAGCACAGCTATTGGCTGACTTTGTAGGGAACAAATATGTTTTTGACCCAGAGACACAAGCTGAAACAACGGAAACCAAGGAAGGAAGAGCTGATGGGTGGACAAAGCCAGTGAAACAGAGAAGAGCAAGAGGTTCATGCTGCAGATGTGCAGCCTTGATCCCATGCTGCCCAGACACCAGGCCATATGCTTGCAGAAGTTGTAGCTACCTGAAGGATGCTATAATTTATTGCAGGCTGTCAATAATCCCATGAACAACTGCAGCAGCTATTACTGCAAAAGAAAACGAAACCCCATGAGTGATATCTCCACTGTCAGGAAGAAGGACCAAGGTGGGAGAACAGTGCCTGCTCTGTGGCATTTTGGGAACCAGAGTGGCATTTCACCATGACTGCACTGCTAATGATGGGCTGTTGTCTGTATCTCAGTCTTGAAAATACTGGTTGGCTTCAGCCCCTGGGCTGTTATATCACTTTGATGTCTCTCACGCTTGTGGGATGCTGGGCTGCAGCATCCACCCAGGGAGAGAGGTACTTCACACCGCTCACCCCAGCCTGTCAGCACAAGTGGTGTAAGGAGATATGACTCAGACTGAAATTGAGGTGTTTACCTTGGGGAAACTGCAAAGAATAAAACAGATTTAGAAAGCTTTTAACACCATAAATGAAAGGGGAGCTCACCACAACAGAGCTCGGGGTAGGGGCTGGGTGTGGGAGTTTCCCAGAGGGGACGACGGCAGGGGTGAGCGTGGTGTTTGCAAGGACAGGTGCAGCATTTCCCCACCAGCCCCACAGTAGGCAGAGGTAGGCAGGGTGCATCTGTGAGCAGCAGCCTCTGACACCCAGTGTGCCTCCCCCGTCACAAGGGCGAGAGGGGCAAACTGCACCAACAGCTTCTGGGGCGGAGTAGTCACTTACTGATGGTTTCAAAGAGATTGACTTGGTAAAGCCGTACAATTTTCCAGGATGGCAGGATACAAGGGATCTCAGAGCTGGAGCCTCACTTGCTGTGATGGTGTTCACCTCTGCCCTCGCTGGCCTGTGCCTCCAGCTCTGGGTGTTGGCAGCTACCTCAAATGATGCAGGCATCCCCTGCAGAGCCCCTGATGCTCACCCACTCCTCCGTGCTGGTGCAGAGGTTAAACACAGAGAGCCTTCCCATATCCCTGCACTCTGCTCAATGAGAGCTTTGTGTCTTCCATTCCCCAAGAACTTTCCTGGCTGATATTGGAAGCACTGTTTCCTTATGAGCACAAAGGGCTTCTGTGCTTTCCGGGGGAGAGCGACAAACGGTGCCTGGCAGGTCTCTGGTGACAGGAGACCTGCTTCACAGAGCAGAAGCAGGCAAGAAAGTAAAGGCACGAGTGACAGCCTGGCCATCAGGCCTGAGGAGGAGAGGTCCCTCTGGGCCTTGCTTCAAAGAAATAGCTCAGAAACTGCAGAGGGGAGCAGGAGTAGTGACCTCAAAGGTGCCTGCTGTCTCTGCAAAGGCAACACTGGTAGGAGGGAGGTGAGAAGGGCTTTGGAAGAGCTGAGCATTTTTCACACAGTGTTTAAGTGGTGCTTGGTGCCTCTAAAGCACCGCATTTGAAATGTTCATGTCTTTGCGAGCTGTTAATGAACTTCACACCATTCGAGTGAGCTAATTATCACAGCCTTCATTTATGGCTGAAAAAATGTGGTTGTGAATAGGCTGCCTGTAGGTCCCATGGAGGGTGGTGAGCAGAGCCACGTTGGCTTCCCGGAGTGGGGAGATGGCAGCACCTGCGTGGTAACACCACGCTGGAACAGTAGTGGCAGATTTTGGGCCTGCCATCCCTGACCCCTCCAACATCAGTATCTCTCCATCTTGTGAGAGACTTAAGAGTCACTCAGGCAGAAGCCTCGGCTGAACTTTAGGCTGCAGCAGGTGCCATTGCTATGCAACTCCTCTGAGGCTCTATGCTCACCAGTAGCTGGGGTGGCTGGCTATGGAGGGCTGGCTGATGATATTCCCTGGTTTGTGTACACTTGTATGTGTGCCTCTTCATCCCATACTGGGTAACATTGAGGTGCCTTTGGCAACTGAGAGAGGGTAAGGGTTCATACAGATACTGAGAGAGGAGTAAAAAAACTAGGCCGAAGGACAGGTAATTGCAATTTTGAGGAAAAACAATAACAATTTTAACAGCAGTTGACATCCTGTTTGGAAAGATAGTAGGAATATTTGTTATCTTTTCTGTCAGAATGGCCAGGTCCTAGTTTATTGATGTTATCTTGAAGATGACAGAAAAGCACATTAATGTACCTGAAATGAGAATCTGGGCTTCGAGAATAGGAATTGATGCCTTTGAAGGGACAGAGTAGTTGAAATCAATCACATTTTATAACTCACAGCTGTCAGTTTCTGTAAGCAACTCAAAGACAACTGTCCCACCACCACCACCTCCGTCAGCCTCTCCTCATCTGTTACATGCTCCAGCCCCCTAACTGTCTTGGTAGTTGTCTGCTGGACTTGCCCCACTCTGCCCAAAACTGGACACTGCACTGCATATGTGGTCTCATGTGCCAGATAAAAAGGAATAATCTTTTCTCTTGACCTGCTGGTACGCTCTTGCTAGCACAGCCCGGAGCGTGGTCAGCTTTCATCCCTGCCAGGGTGTTCTGCTGAGTGCTGTGCAACCTGCTGCTCACCAGGGTCCCAAGTCCTTTTCCACAGAGCTGCTCCTGAAATAGTTTGTCCCCAGCCTGTGCTGTTTTATGAGCTTTCTCTGTCCCAGGTGTAGGTCTATTCTGGTCTTCATGAGGTTTTTGTCCATTTTCTCAGATTGTCAAGGTCTCTCTGAATGGCAGCCCTAACCTCCAATGCAAAGACCACTCCCCACCACCCTGGTTTGGTGTCATCCACAGGTTTGCTGAGGGTGCACTCCATCCCATCATCCTGGCTGTTGATCAAGATGCTGAACAGTATCAGCCCCAGTATCAATCCTTGAAGACGACCACTCATAACAAGTTGCCAGTTACACTTCGAACTGTTGACCACTACCCTTTCACCCTGATGGTCCAACCAGAAGAAGCTGTCTTGATGCTTTTCTCTCCTCTCTTTCAATTTCTATTTTCGTCCCTTTGTAGTCTTTCACCTGGTTAGTATTGCATATGAAGACGGGGAAAATGCCTGACAGAATGTGCAAATGTATCCCAACATCACATGTTTTTCCTTTAAAGTAACATCTCCGTTCGTATGTCTGGCAGCACTGCCTGTGTAATTCCCTTCTGGTTTATTAACACTATCGGCAGAAGACATCAAAAATTCCTAAGAAATACAAAAAACATGATAGTAGTCTCAGCGGGCACCAGCCTTACATGCAATGCACATACTCTCCTCTATTGCTAAAGCCAAAAAGTGGCTGATTATTAGTTCTTATCAACTTATTTACATTGATACACACAGAGATCCTGCTCAAGAGACTTAAAGAATGGTGTTGTTCTTTATCAGTGGTCCAAGGGCAGCAGAAAACCAGCTTCCCTCAGGTCTGACACCCAGGGGCTGTCTAAAGCACTCAGCTCTGTGCCACGCTGGGTCCCACACACCCACTGGTGTCATTAATGCTTCATATCACGGTGATGTGGGGCAGAGCTGAGGAGAGAGAACATGAGAGCAAAAGCACCAGTTACTGCCAGGTGGGATGCGAGCACCTGCTCATTGTGATAGGGACTCGGGCGTTGTCCCTGCTTGTCTGTTGAAGATGTTCATGTGTGCCACCCATTCGCACAACGTCCGTCTTGCTGGGCGCACCAATGGAGCTGATGGCAATCCCACCCGCCTGCTGTTGGACGTGCAGCTGCAGCTTGAGCTGATGTCTCTGACACTGTACCTCTGACTCCTCCTGTAAGCAAAAAGTGACAATGACAGCATCCTGGTAGAATCCAGAGGCATAGAAGAAAAAACCACCACCTTATATGTTTGTGTACAGCAGCTCTTTACCATATACAGCTACTCTGCCTGAGCTTATGAAGTGCAAAGCACTGAGGTATTAAGCACAACCATTTTACTCTATGCTCTCTACAAACTTCTCCTCACCAAAGATACACCTGTTCTATACCAGGCTGAACTCAGAGACTTAGAGGAACTCATTTTCGGTTCACACTGTGCTCCGAATTAGTTCTGAGCAAGCAAAGGCCCATTATCCCAGCACTCTTACCCAGGGCTGAAATGGAGAATTGCAGAACAGGGACAAAAGCCTCCCCTCGCCTGGGCTGGTGAGTGCTCTGCAGCCAGTGGGGTCAAACACAATTGTCTCCTCGCCTTGGCTGTGCCAGCCTTGGGCTGCTTTGAGGCAGCACACTGGGAAGTCTGAGTGCTCAGATCTGGGGAAGATACGTGAGGGGATGTGAGGAAATTAATGCAGGCATCAGCACGCTGGTGCTGCTGCTGTAGTTCAAACCTCAGCCAGCTCAGACGCACACGCCATCCTAATGCACACACTCAGCCTGAGAGCTTCTCTGAGAGAGAGGTGTATAATTAGTGAATTACTCAATAAAAATACACGCTTTGTTATTGTCGGTTGGTCACCAGTCATCATATGGAGTTATATTTACCCAACACTGCTAAAAAGATACCACTGGAAAGACCTGCCCCCAGACTGTCCTGCTTGCTATTGGATTGACTGCCATCAGCAGCAGAGACGGCATCAGGCTCAGGGACCGCTGTGTACCTGCAGGACCAGCTGCTTTGTCTTTTGGGAGTTGCTGAACCAGTCCAGACCTTTGCTTTGGGGAAATACTTTATTTGCACATAGACCTGTTTTTTCTCAGTCAGGCTGGGTGCCTTGCAGACCCTTTGGAGCACAAAGTAGTGGTGCCTAGCCCTTTCTATCTCTTCCTTCCATAAGTAAAGAGATGCCAGATCTCCATCTCTTTGCACCAGCAGGAGCTTAGCAAAGTGGAGTCGATCATGCCTCTGGCCAATGCTCCCATTCACACCTGCACAGGAGGATCAGCTCCACAATCGGCTTCTTAGACGGTAGTAAAACCTAGTTACTTCTGTGTCCTGATGCCTCGCAACTGAGGCTGCAGTAACTAAATATTTTAATCCTTCCCATTATCTTTGCCTTGAGGGATGTTGTAATATTCCTTAAGAAGTTTTGACTTTGATAGGAACAACATGCTCCTGAATGAAGTTCTGCTCATGCTGTCATGCTTTCACCCAACTGTACTATTCAGGAAACTGAGTAATATCATATATATATAGCCTTAATTCAAACTGTTTAGTGTGAAGGGGATCTAAATTGAGTTTTTGAACCTGTTCTTCATTAAATAGAGCTAGGACCAAAAGGAAGTCGCTGGCTCACTCCCAAGTAGCCAGGCTAGAACTTGGGCCTATGTGTTTTGAGTTCCCTTTACCGAACCCTTGAGCGTACAGGAATTTGTCAGCTCTTTCCAGAGCAACAATGGTGATAGTCTGCACTCAGTGTTTTCTGATGAGTTTATTATGCCCACGGTAGCATTTTTAATACATGACTCAATTTTGTTCATGACTTTGTTTCTGCCTCATCAAGTGGAGTTAATTATGTTATTTATGGTTCAAACCCAGCCGGAGTTTTCAGTGTATATTACATGGACTTGGTACACATGATTTCTCCAGTAATTAAATAATTGTTGTGGATGGGGCATGCCTGCAAACATAATGCTTGGAGTACCTCTGCTCTCTTTGCCTGCCTCGTCATACAGCAACGTGTCTTGTCATACCACGCATCAATAATTGAAGATGTCTGTACAAATTTGGAAAAGGAATGGCAAGTTGCCATATCATCTCAGGCCGTAAGCACATCAAAGGCTCGAACCAACCACAAGTCACTGGGCTTGAGGCAAGAGAAACTCTTTGGCCCTGTCTGACACCAGAGGTCAGACGTTGGCTTCTGCACTCCTTTCAAGCTTGATCATTTATGAATCAGCTGTTGCTCTCTAAGGAAAGCCTGTCCTGGTCAGTCTGCTTTACTGTTTTATAGGGCAACAGAAGTGACTCATGGGAGATGACCCTATCCTGCTGAGAATGCAGATGTCCTCATGGAGATTAAGGCAGCGTTGTATGAAGGAAGCCCAAAGTTCACCAGAGGTTGTTGTATGGCAGCGCTTCAGGCGAAATGCCAGGCCTTATGGTGTATCTGTAGCTGAGTGTCTTCTGCCTGTTTGCTGAGTAGGACTGAATCAGAGCCCAAGTTAAGGGCAGATGATCTTGGTACACGTTCATGTTGGGATCACCACTTCCGTTCTGAAAATAAAACAAGGATATTTTGGCCAGGTACACTTTTTCCCATGTCCCCTTTTTTGTGTGTCTATTACACTAGGTGGCAAAGGAGCTTGGCCAGCAGTGCCCTGCAAAGTCTCCCGCTTTTTATTTTGAGGTGTTTCAAGTTCTAAGCTGGTGCTTCTGAGCTCCCTAAGTTTGCATACCTACTTCCCCTGCCTGGACCACTCTTTCAAGCATTACTGCAAACCCTACTACTCTCTGCCCGTCCCTCTCTTACAAAGGGAAGATTGAGAAGAGCTTGTACAAGCTAAAACAGTTAAAGTTTCCTGGGAGAGTTATCTTGGCACAGGGAAAGACCTAGGTCCTGGGACCTGGCCTGCCTGAGAAGCAGCACAGAGTACAAGGGTGAATAATTCCTCATAGATGAAGAAAATAAAATTCCAAGTCAGTGAAAGAACAAAAAGAAAGGCCCTACATTTACTAAGCTGCATGATAAATTGTACCTGCAAGGGATTCACAGTGATTATAGCTATTATCTCACTGTATCACTTCAAGTACTGAGTAGGAAGCTACTTGATTGGGAAGAGAAATGATTATTTTTTGAGGTTATTCTGGTTGTTTCATCTATCTTACCATACTGCATGCTGTTAAGCAACGTTGAAGGAAATTGTTAATGTTGTACCACAAAGTCAGTAAAAGTTAAAACAAAATACAGTCTGTCCTTAGCTGTGTTATTTGTGCATTCCTACCTGGCCAGCCCCTGCACTGTGGGAGGCAAAGGTCCTGGGATGAAAACCATGTGTGACCAGAGCAGAATGCACCCATGTCTCCAGCAGGGCAGAAGCAACCAAACTCCGGCCATTCTTTTCTTCTGGGAACCCTATGACCTTAAACATTCACTTTTCTATATGTTTAAACAGAAGAGGCTTCAAACAATTTATTCCATTAGACAGCAGTGAGCCTCTCCTCCCACTCCCCCACTTCCCTCTGCAGGGCTGGGCTCCTGCATTCAGTGGCAGTGGTGCTCTCCAGACCAGCACACTGACGGCAGTGCCCGCTGCAGCGAAGGCTGCTATTGCTGAAAGGCAACCCAGATGCTCATCTAGCTGCCTGGAAGGTTTGGGGGATGCAGGCAGGCTTAGCTCTTTCTCCATTCTTCTCCATCTCTGTACCTGCAGGTGCTGAAACCTGCACCTTGCAGTGGCTGCTTTCACTTATTATTTTGGGATAATGCCAACTCTGGAGAAGGTTAATGAAGGAAAATAACACCCACAGCAGTTTATAAGTGAGCTAATTCTAAAACAGATTTTTTGTGGGTGAAGACAAGGTATATCTGTAGATCAAGATCTCTCCAGATGCCAAATTCTAACCATCTGCTATTAGCAATAGCAGAAGAAAAAAAAAAAAACCTTGGAAAAAAAATCTCTTGTACAGGAAAGTATAAAGTATGCAGCAGCCCAAGTATATAGGTAAATAACAGCAGCCTCCAGGCTCTATATTCTTTAAAACCAAACTTAGGAAACTGAGGGGGAAAGCATCACACAAAGCTCTTGCTTTAATTTAATTTCTGTGTGTCCAGTATCAGGCAGAAGAATGACATGAAAAACTGTCATTGAAAAGTTACTTGGATATTTATTTTTAAATAAATGCAAGTCAAGCTAGCAAATGTGTTGTCTTTACTGGAATACAGATATTATTCCAGGGCATTCTCGTGGGGATACGAATTTTTTACTGCAGCCCACTGGCTCTTTTCAATGGTCTTCTTTTGAGTTACCTCCATAGCTGTGTGCGAAGTGCCAGGCAGCCACGCCACGCAGACCCCAAGTAGGCAGGACTCCCGCATGGGTGGTGGCAAAACCTTTGTGTGGTCTACAGGACTTCTATTGTCGTCACAGTTATGTCTGAGGACAGAATCCACAGTGCTGAACTACAAAACTGTTGGAGAGATCTTCAGAATGACAGTGAAGAGGACCAAAAAAGGAAAAAAAAAAAAAGCAAACTTAAAAAAAAAACAGTAAAAATTCTTGTGATCTGTATGTACTTTTAGTGAGGCTTCCTATGACATATTTGTGACAGATGCACCTTTCTGCAGATCTCCCCCCCCAACATATACCTATGCACACTTCCGGATACTAAACAGCACGCTGTATTTTTCCATAGTTGTCAGATTGCTTTGAAGATTACAGTGAGAAACTTTACTAATATATGATTACTGCCGTTATTCAAGCCATTCCTTCTTTAGAAGTTACGAAATATAGATTATGAATAGAATCTGAATAAGCACATATTTTCTTTGTTGTGTTAATGGCCTGGCTGAAATCCACCAAAACAGGGCTGTGTGTGCAGCTGATTTTTTTGTTTCAAACCTCTGGATAATTCATACACACAGGCTAGAAAGAGGGCACTCAGCACAGATCTGTCCATTTGATGCTAACTCAGCCAGGACAATAGCCCTGTTTGAAAACTCTTTTTAATTGAGACATTCTTACACTAATGAAAACAATTTCATAATTGACACTTGGAGGAAATTTCTCCTAGTAACAGACAATGTGAGAGCTGTCTTTGTGTTCCTCCTATAAGACAGAGTATTTCTCGTGTTTGTCACTGGAGCAGGCTTTGATAAGAGCTGATTGGGTAAAGTAACAGTATCACATGAATGAACCAGTTACTCTAATAATTTCTAGTTTCTGTGATGTGGAAACTTGCCCAGACAATGAAAACAGGTAAATCATGAGCTAAAGAGATGGGTGACGTTTCTAAAGCCTGACCACTAAATCCCATCAAGACATGCCCACCACCTTGGTTTAGGAAAACTGCTGGAAATAGATTTTTTTTCCAAGATTCACAGCATTTTTGGTCTGATTTTAATAACACAGCAGTGAGAATATTTTCAGTTTTTCCACCTCCCATTTTGGTCTCCTCTCGTTTTAGCTCCTTAGCTGATCAGCATCCAGCAATATAATCTCATTTTCTCAGACCCCAAGCTCTTAGGAATCAGACAAAAGACCATCATGAACAATTTTTATGCAATAGGCAGGTGGGCAGACCATACAGCTGAGTCTCAAGAAATGGTCAAACACCTGCAAATAAAGAACATGCAAGGTGGCTGAAATAATATAACTGCTCTTCAGTCTTTGAAAATTTCCAGGTGGTGCTGAGATAGTTTCCTGAAGTCAGGCCTTTTCACCCACCAAGTAGTCCCATGAACCCTGGGCATCTGCCATAGTCCTGGCAATTTGCTTCAGAAGAACTCACGAGCTCGTTGCATCCAGCTGGATTAGTAAGAGAAGCTACCCAGATAACCTCTCGTGCAACACCTGATGTTCACCTCTATTCATGCACTTACAGTGAGCCATCACAAGCCTCAGATCAGAGCCTCCAGTTCCCAGCGCTATGCAAATTTAGGCTGATAAACACACCAGCAGCCTTCACTTTTGTCTTGTTTCACTGACATGGATTTGGAGCTTGTGGGAGACTCCCCTGGCCAGCTGGAGCACTGTGCACGGTCACACAGGACACCTGGAGCCTGAGCAGCCAGAGTGCCATGCCATGGTCCTATTTCACATCTGGACTGGACAAAGCATATTTGGGTTGAAGCTCCTGTCTTCAACTCAGCCTTTTGCCTCTCTTTCAAGGCTGACAACAAAGTGTCCGCTAACATCAGTTGTGATATTAATAGCTTTTAGAGAGGTTTTTAAGTATGTAATTGGAGTATGACAGCATATTGCCTCACCACATCTAGGCTACTAAAAAGCCTGCTGCCTTCTTCACTCCCTGCAGCTTCGGGAGGAGTGCAGGGAGTGGGGTGGGGAGGAGGAGGGAGGACTGCTGTGGTAAGCATGTGAAGTACAACCAAACCTCCTCCTCTTTCCCTGTCCTTTACTTTATTCCTAAGCCAGAAGTAGTTACTGTCTTTCTGAACACAATGTGAAGTCATCAAAGGTGTTGTACCTGCCAAATTACTTGTTAGAGATGGAGTTCCTTCGAGTGGTGCTCCTCTGGAGCCATTGCCTCCTCAAAGCACAATGCTGACACCACATCAGGTAACCAAATAGGAGAACTAGTTCCCAAGCATTTGCAGGCTGTGGGTTCTGGCATCTCACTCTGCTTTTATATGGAGTTTAAATCAAGGGTAATGTGTGCCTGTGAGTGACCTTGGACCCAAGCTCCTGAATGGAGACATTCCACCTTGGCTCCTAAGAGGAGTAGACACAAACCCTCAGGCTATAAAAGTGCAAACCATTTGATGAATTCTCCCATACATAAGTTTCAAAAGACATAAATACCGTCCTGCAATTTCATTTTGGGGCTGGCTAGAACCCATGTGCTCAAGGGAGGCACCTGGAAGTAAGGTAACGAGAGAGGAGGCTGGCGGGAGCGAACCTAGGTTAGACCTTTCACCCAAAGCAAACGCTCTTCGCTGTGCCAAGAATGCTGCTTCACCTGTCACGTCCTGTCTGCCCTGCTCGTCTTGCAGGATCCCAGGCTGGAGCTGGCACAGGCAAGTGAAACTGCCTGAGCCATGCTGTGGGTGAGAAGCTTTCTTCAAGGGAGTTATCCTGCTCAGGGAACCTGGCAGTTCTGTAAATCACAAGACTAACGTTCATTGGAAATTAAGGCAGAATCAGCCAGGCAGAAAACTCCGGTGGCTGAATTTTTCACGCATTATAAATAGGAGTAGTTGCCTTGTACAACATGAAATAACCAAGAGACAACAGGATGTCCCTTAACATTGTAGCTATAGAGACCCCCCCTCCATGCACCTGGAGGAAGCACGCACTGTAATAATATCACATGTTTTATGATCATTGCTTAGGCTTCAAAGACAAATTCAACTCCTTTTTCTTGGCCACTCTCGGGTGAAATTGATCTTGTTGTTGGCTTCCTGCACTAGGGAGGGAACAAAGCTTTATGCATTGTTCATCTTTTATCAGCATGGAAGAGAAATAAACAGCTTTAAATTTAACATTTCCCTGGCTCCAACTCTTATCAAAATGCTATTGAACCTGCTATCAGGCAGGCTTAATGACATACTTAATCCCATGGAAACACCCAAATCTGGCTCAAAGATTCTCTTGGGTCAAGAGAGAGCCAAACGGACCAGGCTTGGAGTGGGCTGTCAGCGGAATACGTGGTGGGCATGGCAGTGACTCTGCCTTCCAGGGGAGTTTCCCCATCTTCTGCTCAATTTATCCCAGCAGAAAAAGCCTGGCTGTCCAGGACTCTGGCAGAAGCAAAGGAAACACTAAGAGAGCACTTATTTAAACACCATCGCTCCCACCCCTCCTATCCCAGCTGTCTGCAGTTTTCTGTGATGGGAACCCAAAATACAGCATTCAGCTTCAGGTGGTTTGGCTTTCTTCCACTGCACTGCCAGAAACAGCCTTCTGGAAAAGGGAAATGATCAAAGAAATTTGTGACTTCACAAAAACACTGACTTTGACCGTCATTTGTGTACAGTGAGGCAAGCAATAGAATCAGTGTGTCTTCCGCTACTTATGCTTTCACTGTGGCAATGTATTCATCTATGTATACCTTACATAATCCTGTGTACACTGGCTCAAACACAATTATTTAGAAAAATCTATGGAAAAAGTGCATGACTGAAAAACTGAAATGTGATATAATCCTAATAACTTCTCGGCAACCTTACATAGTTCTTATCACAATCTTCTCTCCTCTCACTTGCGTTTGCTACTAAATCCCTCATGCTTTCTCAAGCTACTTATCCTTGCAGGCCGGAGGTCAGGTTACACCCAGAGTGGCAGATTCTTCTCCGATAGCATGCCCAATATGAGGGAGATTCCCTGCCTTCAGCAAGTTTTTTAAATGAGGTTATTGATTTCACTCTGTAACCAAATCAAAGTAGATCACCTGACCGAGTGCAATGGGATTTCATCTGTGGGGTAAGGACAAAAGGTGAAGGTTTTTCTGTGGAGCACCAAGCAGAACAAGCAAGGAAAGAATCATCTAGTTTTGAAACTCCTAACTCTGCCTTGGAGATTACTGGAGAAAACAGAGTAACAGAAAACCCAGTTCTTTTATAAGTCTGTGTTGAGTTGTGGTTGTTTAAAATGACGTAAGATTTTCCTGAAGACATTTGCCTAATGCAAGATTACCTTCTCTACATTGATTATGTGATCTAGGAACTGAGACTTTCAAGTAAAAAAGGGCTTTCATCTCTTTCTGGCTGTGGAGTACATGGAAGGAAGGCTGTATGAGCTGAAATACAGGACAGTCCCAAAAGGAGATTTTCCTATGAGGTTTAATAGATAAACTGTTACCCTAACTCATAACAATACTGTTCCTAAACCCTGCCCTGAGTAAGCTACTGGAGAAATACATGCAAAAGAAGGAATACTTGTAGGCTAAGGAAAGTCTTGCAGAAAGCAACTCATTTTGGAGAAACAAATATGATCTCTTCACTGGGGTTATCTCACACACTATTCCCATAATCAGTACTGGATTATGGGAGATTTGCACCCCTCAAACCAGTGTCCGGCATCAGTACATTCACCCGGGGTAATGGGCTCTGCCAGCAAAACCAAAGATGTTCTGTCCTTTGCTTTCTGGAGGGAGTCACAGAACTCCAGGCTCCAGAGCTGGGCTCGTTTTCCTGCTACAGCACCTGTTCACACCAAAGGCAGCTCTCTCCTGCCAGAGAGAAGGCAGTGCCTTTTGGTGCCTGTTTCTGTTTGGGAAATGCACGTAGCTCCCTCCAGGCTCTGAAGAAAGGTGACCAAACCCAGCAAGTGCAGCAGTGGGGCCTGTCCCAAGGACAGCCCCACGTTAGCAAGTCAGAATAACCACACTCCCAGCCAAACCATTCCATAGGTATACACCGGAGAGGGTGGCTCAGTTACAGGTGCCTTCAGCCTCTCTGAAGACCCACGGCCAAGGCACTCCAGCCTCCCAGGGCTCAAACCTGTGACGTATCCCAGGCTGCAGCAAGGGAGCCCAGAGCACAAGGAGGGAGAGGCCGGCAAAGCTGTTGCTCTTCCAGCTACTCTGGCTCTCAAGATCCTGGCTCCGCTCCCCAGCATAATTTCCATTACCTTGAAGAACAATCCAAACTACTCCAGTAGCATGATCAAAAGCATATGAAAAAGATCCAGAGATGATTCAGTATGTTGGTGCCACAGAGGCATAAATGTACCGATGTATCTCAGTCCTTCCCACTCCCCCTGCCTCCCGCACAACCAGCGGTGCCCCTGGAGGGGCCGCAAGCAATAGCTCCCCTTGCAGCAACAGAGGGGAGCAGCAACAGAAAGCTTAACTCTCCTTAACGTTGTTTCTACAGTTACTATATTTGACCACTAACAGCCCCCTTTGCAGAGGGCAAACCCTGAAATCTTCCAGTGTGTTAGAAAAAACACCCTCTGGAACTGCAGGAGTTAATTTCCTGCACCCAAGTTACTGGGTTTTGTATGCTTTTGCTCTTTAGAAACTTTCAGCTGTGGAGTCTTAGGCAAAGGCATAGAAAAGATCCCTGTTATTGTTTCCTTTTTCTGTTTGACGATTCCTCAGTTTTGCTGCTGATTTTGTCACTTTAAACTGGTTGCAATAATGAATGTATTTATTGGTTACTTGAATTGTGTAGCATATTGAGTTTTATCACAAATATCTGGAAAACATTTCTATTCAGATGAACCTTCATGGCCTTAATGTTCAAGGATCGATTTGTCTCACAAGATGAAACAGAGGTCAGAAATTCAATGCAACGTGACAACATTCTGTTATTCCACTTATTATTATGGCAACATGTACTGGTACCAGAAGTGTTAAGGCTTGCATAAACATTCCCATTTTAAATCATATTTTTAGAGATCTGTAGCTCAGTCAGAGAAATTTGCTGTAGGCAGAACTTGTCATACAAATATTCAGCCTAGAACTAATTTTCTTTAACATGTTTTAACACCTTCCAAAACAAACAAACAAAGACTTCAGCACTTTTAAAAAACACAGTTCTCTATATCTTGATCTAAACACAGGGCTTGATTCAACAATGAGCAGCTCTAGTTTGAGGCTAATATGAACTATAATAACATTAATTGAATTGGCTTACTCTAGAAGTAAACTAGAAAAACATAGTGGTAGATCAGACTCAAAGACTCTTTGTTTATTAAAAGCTCTATATGCCTCTACTTGATTTTAGTTTAACACCAGCTTGAAGCCAGCTCAAGGACCTCTGCTCCTCATGATAACCTGTCCAAAAAGGATAGAAATCCTGGGTTATGAAAACCTGTTTCCAAATGATCATATATCATTTACTGTGGCATCCAACAACACTTCAAACTTGTCTCAGCGAAGATAAGTTAGGTGAGTGCATCTCACACCTCCTGTTCTCATTTATTCAAAATGAAAAATCCACTTTGAGGGACACTACCTTGTGTAGAGCACAAAGCAGCACTGATTTCAGACAGTCTAAACATTGATCTTGCTTGCCAGCTAAAGCAGGATGTTTCTCATTCTGCTCGAGATGTTCATAAACATTCATTTAAACATTAAAGGAAACTAAAGAAATGAACAACTAAGAACACGAGAAAACAGACTACATTACAGAACTACACCTGAGCTCCAGTGCTGCCTTCAGGTTGAACAGATAGGGAGAGGGCTTGTCAGCCTGTGACTCAATTCAGAGGAGCTCCATGATATCCTTCAGCTGAACCACCCTCTCTCTGCAAGCTCTTGCTGTTCTTCTCCAACTATAAAGAAAACATACATGATTAGAATCATAGAATCATAGAATTATAGAATCATTTAGGTTGGAAAAGACCTCCAAGATCATCAAGTCCAACCATTAGCCTATTGCTGCCAAGTCTACCACTGAACCATGCCCCTAAGCACCACATCTACACGTCTTTTGAAGACCTCCAGGGACGGTGACTCAGCCATTTCCCTGGGCAGCCTGTTCCAGTGCTTCACAGCCCTTTCAGTGAAGAAAGTTTTCCTAATATCCAACCCAAACCTCCCCTCCCCTGGTGCCAATTGAGGCCATTTCCTATTGTCCTATCACTTGTTGCTCAGGAGAACAGACCAACCCCCACTTCGCTACAGCCTCCTTTAAGGTAACTGTATGAAGCAATGAGGTCTCCCCTGAGCCTCCTTTTCTCCAGGCTAAACAACCCCAGCTCCCTCAGCTGCTCCTCATAACACTTGGTCTCCAGACCCCTCACCAGCTTCATTGCCCTTCTTTGGACACACTCCAGCACCTCCATGTCCTTCTTGTAGTGAGGGGCCCAAACCTGAACATGGTATTTGAGGTGCAGCCTCACCAGGGCCGAGCACAGGGGGACAATCACTTCCCTAGTCCTGCTGGCCACACTGTTTCTGATACCAGCCAGGATGCTGTTGGCCTCCTTGGCCACCTGAGCACACTGCTGGCTCATATTCAGCCGGCTGTCGACCAGCACCCCCAGGTCCCTTTCCGCCGGGCAGCTTTCCAGCCACTCTTGCCCCAGCCCGTAGCACTGCATGGGGTTGTTGTGCCCCAAGTGCGGGACCCGGCACTTGGCCTTGTTGGACCTCATACAGTTGGCCTCGGCCCATCAATCCAGCCTATCCAGATCCATCTGTAGAGCCTTCCTACCCTCGAGCAGATCAACACTCCCACCCAACATGGTGTCATCTGCAAACTTACCAAGGCTGCACTTGATCCCTTTGTCCAGATCACTGATAAAGATATTGAAGAGAACTGGCCCCATCACTGAGCCCTGGGGGCACCACTAGTGACTGGCAGTTCTGATGGAGGAGGAGGCTTCACTGGACAGATCTTTCTTGAGAATCTGTAGCAGAAAGACAACTGAGAGGATTGCTGCCCAGCACCCTACTTGGATTTGCAGCAAATAGAAACAGGATGTTTGAAAACTGTCTTCAACTAAAGAGAAGGTTACTTCCAATATCAACACTCCTCTGGGGCATTTCAGCTTATGTGGATCTCACAGACTGTGTACGTATGTTTTTAACTTCAACTTCTCTCCGATACCAACAGTTCTGACTGTGTCTATCATGAGCATGTGTGCATCTGTGCATGTCTTTACCCTTGCCACCACCTCCACAGATGACACAAACAGCAAAGCATCTCCTGCCCTCAAACCACAGCCAGATGCAACAAAAAGAACAATTACTGCATCTCCAGATAGAGTTTGGATCGGTGGGGAAAGGAAGGAAACTACAGTTACTTTGCATGCCCCTGGATATATGGGGTAATTAACTGTACTGGTAAGGCTTCACCTGGAATATTATGTTTGGTTTTGGACTCCCAGTACAAGATGGATGGTAATAAATGGGAGAGAGAGCAGCAGAGCACTACTGGGACAGTCAGGGGCCATCAACGTATGGCCAAAAAGGGGCAGTTGAGAGAACTGGACTTGTTAAATCTGACAAAGAGGAGGCTAAGGGATGATTTAATAGTAGCCTACAACTACTTATAGGGTATTTGCACAGATGAAACAGCCAAAGTCTTGGCAGTGCCAGATGACATAACGAGGGGCAAGGACCACAGATTGTGGCTCGGGTCAGACATTAGGAAAAAAATAAAGAATAAAAACCTTTACTGGGGGATAATACAGGCTACCCGAGCAGGTTATGGAACCTCTGTCCTTGGAGGTCTGTAAGACTTGGCTAGACAAAGTCATACCTAACCTGGTATAGTGGTGGTGATAGTCCAGGAGGCTGGACAGGATGACCTCCAGACGTTTCTTCCAGCCAACAATTCTGTGACAAATCTAAGTCCTGTTAATTCATTGTAACTCAGTAACTGAAACAGCTTCAAAAGGAAATGTGGTTGCACACAGAGAAACAAAGAAGTCTATGAATGTATGAAAATGGACTCTGGACCCTGTAAATCCAAGCAGGCCAAATGAAGAGCATTCACTTAGAGTTGAAGGCAAGTGTTTACTTTTCCAGCAATGTTGCCTGAGCAAGTTTAAAGTCATCAGATAACATAAAGTGAACAAAACCCAGCCTCACTGAAAATCGGGAGTTCTCTGTATTTCCTACTCAGAGCTGGAATATAAAGCCCCAGCAATACAAGGCTCATAGAGGAGGGCCTTTTCAGGCGTTACAATACCTCATACAACATATTGGGGGTTAAAGATACTTTTGAAGGGACAGATCTTTAGCTGTACAGTTGACTGCTTTTGAATGTCCGAAAAGCGACTTTATACACATTGAACTTAGCTCCTACGGTTACTTCCAAAAGAACCTAGAAATCTTGAACTTATTTGTTTTCCACTAGAAAAACTTCTACAATCAAATTTCAAAGTGTTTCAAGGCTTTCAACCTATCTGAAGTTTCTTGTGCTGCTTCTCCCTGTAGATAAATTTAATGACACTACGCTGTTTACATTTTTTCAAACCCACTTTGTTTCCTGCATTTCCAGCTGCAGTCCACAGTTTGTACTTAACATTGGTAACACCAGATTTTCCAGAGTTATCATTATATGACCACAAGCAAATCTTTCAAAAACCACATAGACAATTGGGAAGGATGGCACCAGTTTTATTTGTTTGCTCACTGTTTACTGTATGCGCATTACGTGTTAGGTACAGTTTAAAAGGCTACCGCTGGACAGCAGAAAGGAAGGCTGCTTTACTCTGGCAGGCAAGCAAGCAGCTTGCTGCAGCATGTGGGGCAGGTGAAAACCACTGGAGGAAGGAGGGGAATATAAAGCAGGGAGCCTACATGCTGGCTGGGGACTCCTGAAAGGAACAGGAGACTTGCCTGTAACAAAGACTCACAAATAACCCATAGGCTGCCAGGGGAAATCACAGTTTCCTCGGGTGTCAGATGGGACCATGCAGTCCAGGAAGCTGCTCAAAGCTCCATAGTACGAGCAAGAGAAAAAAGCCAGCCCTCATGGGCAGGGAGTAAAGATTTATTTTTGAACACCAGGAAAAAAAAAAATCTGTCTCCCTCAGAAGATCAGAATAGCTCTGTCAGCAATTACTGTGCTCTAATCTGCATTCTAATCAAATCAAGCATTTGACTGGAAGCCCTTTTGATATTTCAGGCATATTCCCTTCAAGGAAAAGGTGCAGGTATATCTGCCTCTGTGCTCTGAGCATCTCAGTCAGCACAGATCAGCAGTCTTAGTCTCTTTCTAACACTGACTAAGGGCTTCATACCATTAATCGTAAGTGAGCATTTCCACATCACTTAAAAAAAAAAATTCAGCATGGGTATTTCTGAGAATTTTCCTTGAGGCAAAAAATAGTGATTTTTATGGAGGGAATTCGTAACATTACTTTTGAAATGTGGACAAGTCATTATCACCATATTGTTAGCCATTCACTGTAATGTGGTTTGCTGTCTGCATGGCTTGACAGAGGACGCGTGGTGCATTCAGGAATGATATACACTGGCCTGTTGAATATGCAAGCCTAGTCACTTCTCTCTTTTTCTCTCCATGAGAATTATAAAAGCATCTCTACAACATTATAAAAATGTGTAAGAAGGATGCTCATCTGTTCTAGTCTGAAGATTGATTTCACTTTTTCTTCTTAAATTTCTTCTATTTCATGCTTGTTTTATAACAAAAAAATCAGCAGTTGAACAACTCCGGGTTGCTCTGCAATAACAAACTAGGACGGAATAGAAAGGTACCTATACACAATCTTAGCAAGAATCCACACTTGAAGTATCCAAGAGGATTTTATGCATGAACCTTAATAAGACTATTTACAGATGATGAAATTCTCCTGTCAGCATCCCTTTAAAGTTTCTAAACATCAACAGTCTTGCCGGACAATTGGCGAGACGTTAGGAGGCTTACTGCATGCTGTGCTGTGAAGCTATCTAGTTTTAAAGAGCAAATGACTCATTTAATAGATATGGTTCTGTTGAAAGCACATTCTTCAGAGCTTAGCAAGATGTTTAAACCAAGTTAACATTAGAAATCAATGAGCCGAAAAACTGGACTACTGAGGTCATGGTTAATAAAGACAGACTTCAATTTTATTTTCATATCCTGTTTTGGTTTAATCACTTGAGCTCATTTTTAAACATGGTCTGGATGTAATTCACCATTTCAGACAGAGACTGATTCTTTTTCCCACTTTTACTCTCTTCGGTAATTTTAATGATATTAAACCTGATTTACACTAGAGGAATTGAATCATATTTGCTGATATTTTCAAAGAAATCTGCCACCCAATACGCACACGCCCACAAAACACAATCCAATTTAATGCTGCCATTTGGAGTATTTCTGGCTAAATGATATGCATCTTCTGGTGGCTATGTGACATTAAAATACGTAGGAATGAGCCCATTGTTTGCTTTCCATTTTGAATGGTAGATGACTCACTCCACATTGCCCAAGTCAACATAGACTGGAATTGATGAAATGGCATTTCCCTCACTAGAAACAAGGTTGCTTCTGGTCTGTATGCAGACTGAAAGCACATTGAACAGTTTTTATATTAATTAGTACTTATATTTAGGGTCCCATACTCATAAACATACATTTCAGCAAACAGTCTTTGAGTTGTTAAGGTGCCGAGCCACCTCAAAGTTCCTTTTTGAGCTTCATAACAGGAGAAGATACAGAGAAAAACAAGACAGGATATTTGTATCTTTAAAAAAAAAACTTGATCTCCTACAAAATGAAGATACCGCAAGCCTGAAGTAGCTTTTTGTTGTGTGCTTCTTTATACTGAAATCCCCATGGGAAACTCTTAGCTCTTCGCAAAGGAAGGGATGACCAAGAATCTGGGAGCTATGTGGCAGAAGATAGTCAACAGTCATAAATTTTAAATACAGATTCATTTGAAATCTATTAGGGAACAACCTTGAGCTCAGCAGCTTGAAGTTATATGCTTTTAGCACTAGTGCAAGAACACACTTCCTGGAGCACTGTTCTCACACACAAAAGAAACATTCCTTATTTAAAAGAAACACCGTGTTTTGGGTTTGTGAAAGGAACATCCATCATCTTGAAAGAATGCCTTTAGAGGGAGAAACACAGCATTGATGAGAATGCAGATATCCCAGCTTTCCACAAAAAAATCTTAAAAATACACTATCTACCAATGTTATGCCTGAGCTGAAATACGGTTGGGGTAATGAAAACCTCAGATGGGTAGGCTAGTATTCACTTCTGGGCAACTCTAGGGTCACGTATTTATCCTATTAGTGATAGCTTTGGTCACTCAAATAATCACAAACTTTCACTAGTTTCAAATAGGAAACAAAGATGTAAAGGACTGAGCTTCTAACATTTTAAATTTAAGACTGAAAGTGTCTGAAATAAGTCTGAATACAGCAGACCTTCTCCCGCATTTCTGGTCAGGGCTAACTCTGGACAATTTTTTTTCTCGAGGTAGTCTCACAATTGCTTTCTGTGGCTTTACAAAAAGTAAGCAAGATACATGAGTGCTTCCAATTTTTATTAAAAGTCTGGTCTTTGGACATAGATTCATCTGTCATCAATAAAAGCACAACTCAAATATTGCCCAGGATTACTACCAGTGTATTTTGCATGTCCCACTTTTTGACATGGTGTGTTTCTGTCTCCTCAGTCTCCATCATCTCTCAGATTTATTGTAAACACTTCCAGCTGCTGTGCAGACACAAGGACACGTGAACTGGTATCACAGAATATACAATAATCTTTTGGGTTTTATGACATTGGTCAGAAAATGCCCATCCTTTTTTTTTTCCAGCTTTTGAAATGTAATGATTTGCTATTTTATAACAGGAACACAGAAGAACATGAAATAGATTTATAGTTTTCTGCAAAACTAACACATTTGTACTATTCACCTATCAGCCTCAGTTTCTTCCAACTAGGACAAGGTCAACGTGACTTTTACTAGATTAATTCCGTGATGCTATATAGCAAAGAAGCCTTTAAATATTGATGCTTAGTGGAGGAAAAAGGCTTACGTCTAAAAAAGTGGAACAAAGGATATAAAATTACTTCCCTAGAGAAGTCAATAAAATAAATAAGATTCCAACACTGAGATGTTTGATACCTTCAAGTGATTTCTAAAGTGGAAGGCTATGAGCAATTAAGCCCATTCATTCCATTCTCCGGTCCTGCTAGTTCCCCGTAATTTGGTGCAACAGCCAGCAATGTTGTTTGCCTGTCTGACAGGAAAACCAAAAGAAAACAAAAGGAAACATCGTCCTAATCCCCGCCCTGCCCCACCTCTTTTTTTTTTTTTTTTTTAAAATTGCTTCCCTGGTGAACATTTTAGGAATCTACTAGATACAGTTATTTTGGAAACACACCTTCTTGACTGGTGGCTTTACTCATGACCCAAAAATGATTCAGAAAGCTAGTACTCTGGTAAGACAGTGAGCGACTTAAGAAATTGCAAGATAGCAGAGATTGACATTTTGCAAGGCTGGATGGAATTGTACCTGTACTGCTTTCTGTTCTACAGCCACTGTGGAGAACAACATCAGAGCAAAGACTGAAAAATGCCTTTGCAGACATTTAGGCCCTGCCTCTCTATGTTTTTGTCTAAATCCACACAAACCTGTCCCTGGCTGTCCAGAGCAGGAGTCTATTGCAGCTCACTGTGTGCACTTTCTGGCTCATGTGCCATTGGATTCTTGTTGAGAGAAAAGCAAGGGAACATGCTGAGGGAGTGAAATAAAGGAAGTGTAGGGAATTGAATGAAAAACACAACCCTTGCACACAGAGAAAAGAGCTGAGATTAAGATTTATTTTTTCTGACAAATTCATTTCTTGGATTCCTAAAGTACACATTTCCCTCTCAGTTTGCATAATCTGTTCCCAAACACACAGAAGCAAGCTTTTGTCTGAAAAAAAAATTGCTTTTGAGTTGCAAAGACATTCTTTTCCTTCTCGTCTTTGCTGTGGAAGAGATAAGCTGGGGTAATAAATAACTTGTTTGGCAATAATTAATGGTTCTGATGTTTTCAAATCATACACCAGTTCCTGGGTTCCAATGAATTTCTCAGATATAGGAACCAAAGTCTAATTTCAGATTATTCCAGAGAACTCATGAAATACTGCTGCAACAACATCACAATGCATATAGCAACATTTTTACAGACTGACAATTGTTTTTCTACGAAATTACCCTACAATATGCTAGTTTGTGTTACAAGTAATTTAAACATTTCTTTCCCAAACAACTGGATTTTGGGCACAAGAAAAGATGACCTAATTTCAGAATTTATATTAAATAATACACAGAAGATTTATAAAGATTCTGTATAAAGCTACCACTTGCCTACTAACAGTAAGCACAGCATAACTAAGCTCTCAGGAACAGAAAAAAATAGCAAAAAATATCCCTGACTTTTGTAATAGTGGTCTCAGAAAAAAACTAAACATAATAAAATACAGTCCACATTGTGAGAAAGGTCTGAATAAGGATCCCTTCAATAAGGATTTACGTGTAAATTAGGGCGCCACTTTTAAGGCAGAAGCAGAACATTTGGTAATCTTGCCATGATTTGTATTTGTCACTTTTACAGAAGTAGACACCTGAGCTGGTTGGTTTGGTTTCTGCATCTTGGTACTTCACAGCATTGCCTGCTGCGCTGGGAAGACTTTATTGACATCTAAAACACTTCCATATTACTGTTTTAGTTCAGATCACAAAAGCATCTTTGAAGTGAATTTCCAAACCATCCCCACTTACTGTGCTTTGGTTCATATGGATTGGATTTATTGCACAGAGCCTGGCATCCTTCCAGATAAAACTAAACCAGAGCCCACCTACTGTATGATTTCAGCCACCAAAGGCTGTCCAGTCCTGTGACTGGACAAGAAAGAGCCTGGAAGATCTCCCCCACCCCCTGAAGCCTGGGTTATCAACACTAAATTTTTCTAGTGCTCCACACTAGTTGCTAATGTAGACTTAGCCTTTGCCTCCATATGTTTAAAACGGGTGTTTTTATTGGTAAAGTATCTCAGAGTATTATTCTTAAAACATCAGATAACTGCAATGTCCAGTTAAGCGCACTTTACTTACATCAAACCTGTATTATGGCATCTAATAAATACTGTATTCACACATCATTAAAACAGTAACAGCCAGACTAAAAACTTCTTCCCACAGTGAAAGCTACTTGAGGAAGAACCACATGCCTCTGACAAAACTATTTTTGTGAGGAAGTGGTCAGCAAAGGCAATAAGAGATTTGTAGACAGTTTTCGGTCGCTTTTGTAAACAAAATGTTTTGGTGGGAAAAGAAGAAAAATAATCACTGAAAATCCTTTTTGCACAGGTAATTATAATAATGCTTGTTTTCAATAACTGAGAGATAAAGAGACAAATGCCGAAATGAATATTGGACTGTAAACTCTTACACAAACCTAACAGCATTCCTTCAGACAAAGCTTATTCTCAAGCTCATTTCAGTCAGCACAGCTTTGCAAAGAGGGCAAACCAATCCTCACAGAAACATGTTCACAGACAAATTGTGCAAGTTGTTCAGCACTGCTATTTTGGCAAGGTCTCCAGCCAGATGGGTTTCCTAATGACTCTTGTAAGGTGTTTAAATCAGAATCTAGCGTAACACGACTGCCATGTTTAATTACTCTATATTAATGTAGCTTAATGGATATAGTTTGGTAGGTAAGAGTTTTTGATGAAAAACACAAAGACAAAACAGACTTTTTCATTTGAATATAAGGATACCTAAGCCTTGATTTACTGCCCATGTAATCTTTCCTAAGAGCAGATATTCAGAACAATCATTATAGCACAAATAGACGTTTGTTCAACTCACGAAACATTTCCTAGCCAATATACGCTAACGATGGATACAGAAATTTACTTGCATCAGTTGAATGTATATTTTAATGATTTTACACTTTTCTGTAGGCTTGCCTGAGTGCATTCAGCCGCTGAATGGAAAAGGGGATACAACCCTGATCTTGAATAATTTTTTTTTCTTTCAGAAGGATGACTTCAGAGGTTCTCGTTAGCTTCATTTCATTTTGTAAACTTGCACTTTTTTGGAGTAGACTTAGTACTTATAGCTCAATACTATACATAAAACTGTAGCAAAAGAGGAACAAAGTAGCGCAAGCTATCATCAACCTGCTTTCACATCTCACATATGCTAACACTGCAATCAAATCCTCAATTGCAGACAAGAGGATGGCAAACTATTTGCTGTTATGATTAATGACAAATAATACAAGACAACTAGACATCTCTTGAAAAATTTTTCTTTAGAACATATTTATGGGTAAAGCAGGTTTTTCTCAGAGGTCACTAATCAATGCCTGTGAACAGTCAAAATAGCTTTTGCTCCTTGAACTGTGAAGCTACCTCCTCAGTTATCAGATAGGTCACATCAAAGAAATCAACTTTGATAATGGTGACAATCTCTCATTGGTAACAACGGACTGTGAGAGCTCTGGGGGTTTGGACTGTCTCTGGATTGAGAACCCAGACAGTGAGCCGAACTAAAGATAAAATAAAACTAAAGATAAAATAGAAGATAAAATAACCTTTCAGGTTTAGATTTTTAACATTTATTAAAAAAGCAGGATGTATGTTCATTTCAAATTAAACAGTTAAAAATGTTAAAGCATACAAACAAATCAATTATGTACTAGCAGCATCCAATTGTTAGAATTTTCTAGAACTCCTCAGTACGGTCTTGGCAAGCTAAAAATATTACAACTTGCAACCAACTGACCTCACCATAGTGCAGATAAAACAAACTTTATAAAATCAACAATTTAAGGTTAAATAAGCTTAAATAAAGGTGTTAAATACAAGACACTTGATCAAAGCTTCTGTACAAAGATAAACAAATTTGGCATTGTACAACTGATTGGCTGGCTCACACCATACATGATTTCAATAGTTAAGCAGTTTAACTGTTTAGCTGAACATCAACTATACAAAAGTAACTGAAGTTGGGAGTGGGCTAACCCCAGTGAGCCATTTACAAGGCATGTGGATCTTTAGAAAATCAGAACACTGTTTATATTCAGGCACCATTTGTTCCTGCAAATAAATAATCTCTAATGTATCTGCATCCAAACTAGTGTTAAACACATCAGTGCTAACATTTTATAAACACAGCTTTTTGACTATTCACTATACCTCCATTCTTATTGCTATGACAATGTGGACTGTGGAAATAAAACTACTGTACATACAAAAAAATAGAGCACCTTTTAAACATTAAAGTATATGTCTGGTTATTCTTTTTATCTTACAATACTGAAGCCCAAGCTAATGTAAATTGCTTTAACATCTTCACCAGCGCACCTGAAATGCAGGAACTAAAGCCCCAAATATTCCTCTTCAGGCAAGCCCTAGCCAGCCTATCTTCTAAAAATGTCTAAAATGACACTAAGAATTTTTTTTTTTTTACATTCATCTTCACACAAACGAATATCTGCTATTCTCTGCTTTCTTCATAAGAATTTAAAGACAGATTACCACAGTTCTCTCCTTTTCAAATGAATAAAGCTGAACAGAGAAAGTAGCAGAAACACCTAAAATGGATTGTGAACACAGTGAAATTATTACCCCGCTAATTCAAAAAAANAAATTATTACCCCACTAATTCAAAAAAAAAAAAAAATACAGCTGTTACATTACAGCTGTTGAAAGTATTTTCTAGGGGTCCAGCCATTAGGATTTTTTGTCTATCGTATTGAAAAACCATTCTGTAAATTTCCTCAGTTGAGCAGCTGCTGTTTGAGACTCCTCTTGAAGTCTCATGTTATCTTGTCTCAGATGCTGTACCTCTGCTTGGAGAACTGCTTTGTCCTGTTTTTCCTGGTTAATAGAGATATAAGTTGAATAAAGTGAGTAGTCATGATTAAAGCACTTATTTTTCTTGCTAATATTTCTGTGCAAGTCATACAAGCTATATTTTGTTGGGCTCCCTAATCCATTCTGCAACTACTAACTGTAAGTTAATTCCCAAAATGTACTCCAAGTACCTCATTCATTCTGAGGTATGTTGTTTTGAAGAGAAAATAACGGAATCTAAAAAGGAAACTAGATGCTACTTCAATACAAAAAAATCTACAAATTCACTCAATTTAACAAAAAATTAAAGTACTAAAAGGATAGGATTTCAAGTATTACACATAATACATGAGAGCCCAAGAAGGAAGAAAATTACCAGGACTGGTAGAAATGAGACTGCTTTTGGTCAGAAAATAATCATTATAGGGAACATGTTGAAAGTAGGTATTGTTTCTAGCTCAGGAATTAGACAGCAAATAAGACAAATCAAGTCACTGTTACATGATCAAGATACCCCACGGCAACAAGGATGACAAATCTAGAGTGTTAACTGCTTAGCGACAGCACCTGTATGCATATCCCTATTCTTTGTTAAATCCAAGCTACCATAAAATGGCGATAAAGTACCTTATTTATTCTGGGGTATGACTATATGTAGGACAATTTATTTTGGAGTAGTCAATGACCTGTAAACTAGTTAGCCTTGTGTCAACTTGTTTGAGTAACCATTCCCACAGCACCTTCTGCACTTCAGTGTTCTGATCAACCACTAGGCTCTGCCATTCATTAATAGTCATTATGTTATCTATTTTAACTGACGTACTTCTTTCAAGCCTTTAATGAACTTTGCATAAAAATCTAGCTATTACAACTGGAGAGTAATAATACCACCAATGACCTCTTACCTTTCTCAGGTCAGTTTGTAGTTGCCGGAGGATCACTTCTAGCTGGTTAACTTTTCCAGTCAAAGTAGTCGGAGCGTGCTCCCTACAAAGTAAACCACCACCTTTACTCTGGGTTACTTAAAAAACTTAAAAACAACTTTCTCCCCTATATTCTCCCCCAGCTTTTGCAGAATAATGCTTTTAGGGATAATAGAGGAAACAAATCAGTTTAAGTATAGTTGGGAAAATAAAGATAAGAACAGCAACAGTGGAAGACTACTACCAGAATATAAACCCATTGCTGCAATACCTGAAATATGACACTGCATCTCATGCAAATCTAGCAGAAATTAAAAGGATTTTAAGAAGGAATGTTTTAGGTATTACTTGCACATACCTTCACAGTGCAAGTCAAACTTGCTGCTAAATGGTGTGCTGAGCACATTTGTTAACAAGCTGCTTTCAGATAAGGGCTGTACTAACCTGAAGCAAGCTGCAGCAGCAATTATTGTAAACCAAAAGAACTGTTAGAATTCTTTTGTCTGGTCTGCAGTCGTGTCATTGCCAGTAAAATATAAACCTACAGCTTTACAGAGACAAATATTTTGTTTAAAGGTCAAAACATATGAAATATTGCCACAGGTTAATCAAATGCATGACTGAAGGAAAGTATTGAGAATAGCTTCTGTTTCCTGTACAACCATGAGCACTGTGGGAGACAGTTTCACGTACATTACAGATGAAGTTAGCCATAACGTGAATTACTTTGTCTAGAAGAGAGCAGCTGAAGAGAGAGTAGCTTTATAGAAAAAGCTTCATGCAAGTGCAAAAATCAGACAGATTTGCCAATGCTTAAATTGGAACATTTTTAACAGTCTTTTGCAATCCTTACTGATCACTAGACTGGCGAAAAATGTGGACTTAGAAGTCATTGAAATAAATGCATTTAACCATGTAACTTAATTTGTGTAAAATTGGTTCAAATTAAAATGTGATAGTCTAACAAGCTCAGACTAAAAGATTTCCTTTAGAAGACGAAAAGCTCCCTCCATTTCCTGTTCTTCCATTCTTGCAGTTGAAGAGCAAAACTAATCAAAGATGTTTTTCTTTTAAAGTGTGCTAACGGACAGACTCTGCTCCTCAGTCCCTCTGTTTTTAAAACAACTATACTCCCCACAGAAGAGAAGACCGGAATAAAAAAAAAAAAGAGAGAGAATAATATAATCCTCCCCAGATCACTGGGTGTGAAGAATTTGGGCAGTTTCCTGCAGTCCTCACTTACAGGTTCTCTTGATTCATTTCTGTCTGCATAGATGAAAAACTATGGATTTGCAAGTAGCAATTTTTCCTTGGATGCAAACAGTTGCAAAAGATAGGTAGGAACACCTGTTCCAGGATCTGAGACGTTTGCTGCAGATAAGGGTATTGCATACTACAGAGCTGAGCTCCTGTTATCTGTTACATCCAGGTGAAAACAGAAATAAACATAACACAAACTATCATTGTATAGGAGGAATACAGTGAAAAATTTGACTTTGAGGTGCAACAGATAAGCACAGGTTAATTGGTTGAAACTCTGCATCTACCTGTACTCTGTACTATTCTAGCGAGAGAGCTGTATCTGGCTATACTACAAATTTCCTAGATGGAACTGTTCTGAGGTTGGTTCCAGGAAACAACATTTTTCAGAAGTAAAGTGAAGGTGTGATCAGTCAAGGTAACAGGTCTGCCATCAAGTAACAATGAAACATGCATATAGACAATTTGACATCATGCTTTTTGAAATAATATCCTAAGAGAAATTTTCATAGACAGCTTCTAGAGAAGTTTCTTGTTATGGTCATGTAGATGGCAAAAATACTTATAGTAAGACAAAAGCAATGCTCACACAAGCAAAATAGTGTGCATTGCACACAAATTGCTTTGGTAGATTGAGACTCCTCCTTTAAGTCTTTGTCCAGTAACTTCATGACCTAAATTAGAACTGTAAGGAAGTGTTAGGATTTTAATTATTTTATAGCAACTGTTATGCAAGACAGTGTCACTGAATGGATTTTTGAAATTAAAAAGCTTGTCAATTCCCTATGGATAAAATCTGTCAGCTGAAGAGCAGTAAAAAAAGCATTCTTAGCTTTCACAAACCAGTAGCTGGACCAAGATAATTCCATCCAATGTCTTATTTTCTTCCTCAGGTCTTATAAATATAATGTGCTAATTTCTGAACAGTTTCAATCAAAATCAAAACTTCCCATAGCCAAAAGTCATATGATAAACTGTATCACTACATTCTGAAAAGGTAGTGTTTAGTGTTCATCCCTACCATATCAATGTCAAATGTAATGTCAGAATAATTTCAGCATTCCAGACCTTGAACAAGTATCTCTCCTACCCATTTTCCTTATACAGAAGACAGAAAAACAAAAATTTTTTTTTTTTTTAAATAAATTAGTACATTCAATTTTAAAACCTGCACATTTTCAGAGCAGTGGTACTCCGCTTTCTATACTCCTCTGATTTCTTTTTTCACATTAACACGTCAACTCTCTCCTCTCCCCCCTCCACTTTTTGGCTGCCCAAATTATCCATTTTGTCCAGTTTTGTCTTTCCATCTCCCTCTCTGTGCTCCCCCTTTGACAGCATTTAAGTTAGGGAAAAGGACATGCATCACCTTTCTGCTGTTCTAAGCAGTGTGTGCTGTATTCCAATACTAATGGCAGCCTTTTTCCTACATATATTTTTCCTGTATCACCTCTACCACAAGAAGGAGGGGGGGAGAAAGAACTCTCGCCATCATGTAACATTAGGAGAAAATCAGTGGTTTTTAAGAAACATGCTTTAATTCTGACATACCCAGTAGCCTCAAGGAAATCTTTTCCATCTGTTGGACTCTCATCCAAAGGTAATTCTTGTGTTCCTTCCAAGCCCTGAGCTTGCTGCATATCATCCAAGGTACAAAAAGATGCTACTCTCTGATCTGTAAAAAAAAAAAAGTAACATAAGGATATGTTTAAAGCTGGATGTATGTACAAAATAAAAGGCTATATTACAGCCATTATCCTGGTTCAGTTCGACAAAGGGATCTAGGTTTCTACATCACAGATTCGAAGGTAATCAGCAGACGTAAAGTATATTCCAATTAGTTGGCTTCCCCACATCTGCATCCAAAGGCAACCTCAAAGCAATTTTCTTGTGTCTCAGATTTGTTTGGACCAGTTAAGGCTGATATGAACAGTAAATTGGTATTGCTGAAATCCACAGAAGACTGCTTGAGAACTCAGGGCTACAACTAATGACAACAATAATTCAATGAAAAGGCTTGCATTTTCCATGGACTTCAAGCCCTCAGATTCCTCAGAAATCTGCACTGTTCATTTCATATGTTTTGTACTATTTACTGTTGTCTCAAGCATTTGCAGAACCTACTGGTAATCTGCATACTTGAAAAAACAAATTGATACTAGTTTTTAATCAATTGAGTTTTTTATTATATATATTACTATGGCACACTATTACCTACATTGAATTCCACTAGAGAGTAATCTAACAAGCACAGGTGTAATTACCTATGGATATACAGTGTGGTTGCCAAAATACATCAGTCACCACATAATAGAACTATGCCATGCAGATCATCATTGCACAGAATGGGAGTAAATGATGCATTCATTAGGATTTAATTTGTATTCTATAAGAAATATCTATATACTGTGGAGATTGATTTAACTTATTTGTGCCAAACAAAATCCAAGTCTGTAGCTTTGAATAAATTCTGGTGGCATCATGCCTACCTTGCCCTTTCTCCCCTTGCTCTACCACCCCACAGACCCAAAGCTTGCATTATCATGCAAACGTGCAAACATAGGAAATATTAAAGAAAGTTTACAAAAGGTAAAAGTCATCAATCCCAGATCATCACCTAGAAACGGCGTGTGATGACAGAACGGCCCAAGTTCTTCATCTGAGTCAAAACCTGGAATAAGATTTAGAATGTTCCTATAAACAAAACAGTCCATCTCCACTAAAGTAGCTGTGGCCCTTACGTAAAGTTCACATGATGGAACACTCCCAGTGTAACTCATGCTGGCTCTCACCACCAGCCTTGCAAAACCATTTTTACACAACACCAACATTACAGTAAAGCATGAGATGTCACACCCAGTCTCTCTAATAATAAAATCCAGTATTGTGACACACAGCATGACAATCCTCCAATCTCTAAAGACCCAAACAGCAAATACAGACCAGATCATTTTAACTAACAAGAAAAATTTGTTTTAAAACAACTTTTACCAAATAAAAAAAGGAAGACACTAAAAAAGCTGTTTGAAGGCATTTCTAAATGAATGTATTTTTAAAGGAATAGCAAAGATTAGCAATTTATTAAATAAAGAAGAAAAGTTGGATATAATTTTTTTTTACCCAATTTTAAAGACCACTGCTCATTTCCTCTGATTTTATCCTTATTTCTGACTAGTGATAGACCTCAGCAAATACGAACATGACTTTTTCATATGTGTTGACAATAAGGTAAGAATGTAATTTTAAACACACAATCAACTTGAAACATATTAAAGTGGGATAGATTTAATTAGTACGGCTAAACTAAAACTAGGTTCCCAACTCAAACACAGTTTTTAGGCCAGAAACAAGACTACGTAAACAATCAGACTGACAAGGGTGTGGGTCATAAGTTTGAAGTACATATCAAATTATCCATTTCACTTTTATACCATTCACATTTTCATTACCTCTTGACAGAAGAAAACAAAATCAGCAACAAACGCTATGCTGTTGTTATTTTTTCTATGGGCACAAGTATGTGATGTGTGACATTGTGTCTCAGAGGCAATTCTACTGTAACATAAAAACCTGTGTTTTACTTCCACTGCCAAGTAAGCTTAATTAAAGAGAATGGCCACTTGTCTGGCTTATTTTGTTAGATGAGAATATGTTTTGTCAGTTTGTTCTCCCTAGCAGTATTTGAAAGTACCTTTCTCTTAATGGATAAAAGCAGGTGTAAAAATAGATGCATGCAGCTGTTAATGAAATCACATGATGAAAGTTTTAAACCCAATATTATTTTAAAATATCTTCATATTACTTCAATATGCAACAACAACAACAACAAAAAAACACAAAAACACAAAAACATAGGTGCTTGCAATGAAGTATAATGTATGGATTAAATTTTTCTTCCTTGTATATTCCATAATGAATTTCAACTGCAAGTCAATAAAAATAAGACTTACAATACAAAATTATTAAACGTTATCTATTTACATACCATAACTTAAACATATTTTTCAAATATTCGTATCTTTGTAAAATATGAAACCATATTCTCACATTCCTCAGGTGACGTACAAAGTCACTACATGGCCAACATTAACCAGAATTCTCCAGTCACAAAGCGTACTATGTAAATTCCTGTGTTGCTCTTCAAAGAACAGTTACTTAATTTTCAAAAGCCTGGTTAGTGTCAAAATCATTCTCTGAACGCATTAGTAACACAATAAACTTTTCTAATAACTAGTACATCAACAAGATCCTTGAGTAGCAAAATATTTTGCCTTTGAATACTTTTCAAGTACTAAGATATTTTTATTTTCAATAACCATATCAAGTCTCACTGATCTCCCAGTAAGCATTCATGTTTACCAATAGTTTCACCAATTTACTATTTAAACCAGAACTGCTTTTAAAGCTGAACCGTGGTTAAAATCGAACTTCTGCTTCAAAGAGCAAAATCTTCCTACCGATTCTGTTTTCATTTGTTAAGAGAATTGGCTTGACTCTATTCACAAAAATGAAATCAAAACTACCTTTGCTGACAGTTAACTTTCTGATAGAATAATCGAATGTATTTCTGCCTATGATACTGTAGACATAAGCTCTGCTTCCTCCAAATTATAGGACATCTCCTATTCAAGTGATATATGCATGCTAAAATTTCAGTGCTCTAATTTTTATATGGGACATTCTTGTCAAACCACACAAAGGACCCATGTGTACAAAACTATGTGAGAATATAGTTCTCAAATAGTCTCAGAGATCAGCTGAGAGTGTTGGGGTTTTTCAGCCTAGATGAGAGAAGGCTCTGGGGTAGCATCCTTCCAGTACTTACAGGGGGCCTACAAGAAAGATGGGGACAGACTATCACAGGGAGTAGTATACTGATAGGACAAGGGGTAATGGTTTTAAACAGAAAGAAGGTAGGTTTAGATTAGGTATAAGCAAGAAAGTCTTTACTCAGAGGGTGGTGAGGCACAGGAACAGGTTGCCCAGAGTAGTCGTGGATGCCCCTGGAAGTGTTCAGGGCCAGGCTGCATGGGTTTTTGGGCAACCTGGTCTCGTCAAAGGTGTCCCTGCCCATGGCAGTGAGGTTGGAACTAAGTGATCTTTAAGGTCCCTTCCAACCCAAACCATTCTGTGATTCTATGAAATGGTTTGGTGTTTGCACAGAAGCTTAAGCAACAGTTGATTTAGCAAGACCAAAGATGAGACAAAATCTGCATCTGACTTTCAGGTAATAGAATTGTACACTTGCAACCACTCAGAATTTGAGTCTGGATTTTCATAGTTTCAGCCCACTAACAGTGGTCAGAAAAAACCTCCGGACAATTTTCATGTACTGGAGAGCAGAAAAGGCTGAAATGAGTATGGCGCATGAAGCGGCCCTTTCATTATTAAAGCAAAGGCTACCCATGAACATACACTGACGTATGCATGGATGCAAAACAGAGCTATGCATGCATGCCTTAGAAATGACCAAATGTTAACTGAGTATTTTCATTTTTTATCTAACGGTTTAACTTACTAATTTGATTAAAATAATTCCCTCTTGTTGAATGCTTCACTTCCTTCTCATTATGTTGTGTGTAGCATTACTTGCATTAAGCTATAAAGATTTTAAATGGAAATATTAAAATAATATTAATTATAGTAGCACAGATGTTTCTGCAAAGATAAACTGGCATTAAGAAACACTGCATTCTGATTGGCATGGCTAGTAGATGCTCATAAAAATAACCTGGAAAATAATCAGAAGCTGAAACCACCTATTTTAATGAACTAAATCAGAGTCATTAGAGGGACCTTCTTAGGTTGTTAATTCCATAATATGATTTACAAAACACTAACCTTTTTAAAGCAGAACACCACCAGTTTAAAGTAACAAAAATAGTACAAAGATCTATTGATAATAATAATTTCTATGTTTGGGTCAATCCTTTTCTATAAAGGCAGTAACAGATAGGGACATCTAGAAAGACTTCACCTTTTGTTCCACAAGTTCTCTAAAAGATTCAAAATTAGCCATCAGCAACATAACACATTGAAAACCTGTCTTTCTTTCCTAACCTAGAGATCTATCAGAAGGATAATAGAAAAAGAATTTAAAAAAACAAAAACAACACAAAAAAAAAACACATTCTCTCCTTTTTCCTTATTCTTTTCTGAGATTTCTTAGCTCTCCTTTTTCTTACTCATCTTTCAAATTTATTCTGTAAATCCTCATATCTTTACCTTTACTCAGTTCAAAAAGTTGCTTTATTTCTCTTTGCTTCTTTAACTCTCCTTTTCTCACTCTAATTGCCCTCCCTAAAACTCTATCTTTTCTTTTTTGCTGCACGGTCACATACAGTTCTATCCTTTTTTTTTTTTATGGTTTGCTTGAGGAATAGATACAAAGATATTACCACAATGAACTTCCAGCATGTCAGCTGCTCCTGTGTCTCTCTGCAGCTCCTACCAAAATAAAATAAGTGAACTGGAAGTAGCCTATCCATGTATGAAAGAAATTGAAGGATACCCCTTGCAACTGACTGCATGAATGCTAAAAATCATGTCTGGATAAATATCAGAGTAAAATCTATGCCCTGCAATGGAAGGCAGCGCGAACACTTACAGTAATGTAGCACTGAACTCCAGTGTATAGATATTGACCCTCAACAGAAACAGCTCAAGCAAAACCTCTTACAGATGCAGCTTCAGGAGCTTGTGGAGTTAACCCCTGCACAGCTCTTAATTGTTCTATGGAGACCTGTCCATATAACAGCAGATTTTCAAGAAAAGTTTGAAGTAAATATTCAGCTTCCCACAAAAGTTCTTGCCAAGCGAAAACATCAAAAATGAAATCCTCACAAAGTAAAAAAAGCATTATCATCACACTTTTAATTAAAAAAAGTTATGACTGCCTCATGCACTTTCTCTCAACTGCTTACTCCACCCTTGTAGACCACAGTTTAGAAACTGCTGTTCTACATAAGATCAAGGTGGCAGTAGGATAAAGGCTAATAGTAATTAATAAACAAGCTCCTCAACTGTTCAGTTAGGGGGTGGGGGAAAAAAAAAAAAAAAGGAAAGAAAAAGCTAACATGAGAACCCTGTTCTTATTACATCCATGAGTAAATTCTGAGTACAGATGATGGTAGTAAAAATGTTGCTACTATATTTAATTCTTCATCCAACTAACTCCAACATTATAAGCACCTCAAAAGGCTATATATAACATTAACCAGAATACAACTGCATTTTAAGACAGACGGAGGATCGCAAGGCCCATATTATGGATTTTGAACTGATCAAAATGTGTAAGTCGTCAATATACACTCTGGAGAAATCACAGGGGAAAAACCCTGACCTTGGAATCAGTTTGGTAATTCTAATAAAATAATATTAAGAAAAGACCTTGTACAAAGAAAAAAACTGAAGTAAAGTCTTGTGTTTAGGTTCTAGGAAAGAATACAACTTTTAAGTATCAGGTTGATAAAGCCAAACTAGAGATCAATTCTAACATTAATTTCTTAAATCACTATTCAACAAATTCTACCCATTTTTGATCCTTTTTCATTGATTTTTTCAGACTGTCCTACATAAAATGTGATCACATTTATCAAAATAGTTTTATATTTGTCAATTTATGATTTTTAGGATCATCTACTCTCTATTTTTCACAGTGATAGAATGCAGAACAGTAGTTCCAAGCTATTTTTAAATATTAAGTTGAATCAACTCCTCAGTTATCAACATGAAAATACTTAAGGAAAAAACATCTGCCAATTCACATCCAACCCACTCCTTCCCAGTGATTTTTTTAAGATATCTCTATCACTTATTCTTTTTAAAATGACTTTCAAATTGTAAGACATAGGATAGAGAAAGCTGAACAAGGGCTTAAAAATTCCACTCCTAGTCAAAAGTTTCAAGTTTCAGTACTGTAAGTTTTGTCATAACATTTTAGAAATCATCTAACATACATGCAGATGTCTGTCCTGCAGAGTTCTAAACAGAAAAGAATTACATTCCTTCATATAAAACTAAAATATTATTTACTACTCAAATTCTTCTAAAAATTCAAAAGAAAAAAAAAATAAAGTTTCTATCTTGCAACTCAGACCATCAGTTCTTCAGCTTTATCTACACATATACCTTTTATGTATATAAGATATTTGCAATTAAAATGCAACAATATTCACCCTCCCTAGACTCCGTAGAACAGAGCACTGTGGATAGCTATGCTGTCTTACCTTTCTCTCTTAAATGCAAATAGCAATTACACTCACATAACCCTTACCAAATTGAAACTATTTTCATTAGAATACTAAGTAGTAAAAGTAATAAAAATCTATTAAAGTTTTCAAAGAAATCTAAAAATATAGGAGCTTAACTTGTACAGAATGACCTTTTAGATAGCTGGACTCAAAATTTTTATTAGCTTTTAAAAATATTTTTCAAGTACAAAGTTATAAAATTTGTCATTTACTGATCCAAATCTATTTTCAGTTGTTTAAGATATCAATAACAAATACCAGGATGTTCCCTGAGCAATCAAACATACAAATGCATGGGACCAGTTGTCAGAGTCTCAGCTTTACAGTACTTCCTGCCAGCTGCAGCAGACATGCATAAGTAGTACTGAATAGTAATGAGCATAGACAAAGTTAATCACTCTAAGAAACAATACAGTACTTTTGATTGCTAATCATCACTGTTGGTCTGTTTTTTGTTTGTTTGTTTGTTTGTTTGTTTTGGGTTTTTGAAATGTTAATAATGCCATTTAAATTAGTATAGTAAGTACTTCTGAAGAGCTTTTGATCAAATTGAAATTTAATCACTTCATACTCAGGGAAGGAATCAGTACCAGAAATCTTATTACCATGGTTGCTTTTACTTAAAAAAACAGAACACCTCATCACTAACCTAACAACCTGCTCTCCTCATTAAGTTGAGACCTGTACCTTATATAATATGATCACTGTGGTAACGTCACCCTTACTCATATACCTCTGACTTCTCAAATATGTTCACTAGTGACAGTAATACCAGATAACAAGCATTGCAGACTTCAGGACAGCTCTGTGACCTAACCAAAACACTCATCAGAAACCACAAAACACAAAGATACAACTGTGTAGACAGATGGATAGATAGACAGATTCAAACCAGCATCCACCCTTCTGTGTTTATACGTTACGCATAAATTTAGCTGCCAGAGAGATGAATGAGTTTTTTTCGTAGTTAACCTGGTCTTATAATTTAATAACGCAAACCTATTTTATATCCTGCACCTCAAATTCTGCTACTGGAAGGCATAGCATACATTTTTGCTGTTTTTCAAGGGCTTCTTATGAAAACTGAGAGAGACAGCAATGTCATTTGGACTACATATAGAAAGTTCATGAAGACAACACAATAAACCCAGTTTATTATAAAAAAGTATTTATTATAAACCCAGTTGTTACTCCCAGTCTCATTTTAAACATCTAACTTAAGTGCTTTGAATCTCTCATTTGAAGCACCTGATTTTTCCACTTGACTACAGGGAGAACTTTGGCCCCTAAGTGGATGAGTTGTATCTAAGATAGATACTGAGAGTATCATGAATACCCCAAATTTTCAGTGTCAATCTTCAGCACTGAGAAGTAACACTGCCAAAAGAACAAAAGGGCTTCAGAGGTAAACACTGGATTTTTGTAATTCAAAATGTGGCTATACTATATATATTTTTTTCTTTTCCAAAAAAAAAGTTTGCGTAGTGAACAGTGATCTTTATTCAGCTTTTCCTGTTACCTTCAAACGCTCGTGCAGCATCTACCAGGTGGGACCAGTCTAGCCCTGTGGCAGTGTCTGGCAGGGGCATCAGGCCAGGATCATTGAATTTGGCTTTATCAGATAACGACCCATCTGAGAACCAGAATTCATCTAAACAATAAACACAATAATTAGTCTTCCTATAACAATGACGTACAATTAATTTTGAACCTATTACAATGAACTGTAAAAAATGTATAAGCAATGAGTGCTTATCTTCATTTCTCTTTTTTCCGTCATTTCCTGTTCAATACTCAGTATGGGTGGAACAATTGTTAAAATGAAGCAGAATAAGATGGGAGGGTTTCTACAGTTTTTTGTGCCACTTTGCACATGATGTGTTCTTTGCGTTTTCCTGTGAACACTGTGTGAGTAGGCAGCATCCATTCTTAAAGCATACCATATTAAGCCTGAGCACTGAGCAGAAAAGTTGCTGGATGCACAAAGTTATATTTTAAAGAAGACTGAACCAACGTATAAGGTATTTCCACGTATTTTTATTCTGAAACTTAAATATTTCAGTTTCAGAAGCAATTTCAGAAATATCATCTGCGTTTCTTTTAATGCATTTGTAAGTTCTAGCCTGTATCCAAAACTCTGTCACATTCAACACGCTACCCTATTAACTTAATATTTGTGCATCTGAGAACGCAAGACTTACATGATGATCTCTAAGCTCCAAAGTGAGCTGTAACATGTTGTATACTGTAGATAGTGTATACATTTCAAGTAATATACAATCTATAAAGTTACTTCAAACACAGCTTTCAGTTATGCAGTCTTTCAGAAAGATAACAAGAGCATGCATCATAGTAGAAGAGATGCTAATTTTCATAATCATCTTAAATAGTTTAACATTTTCCTTATCTTCTATAGCAATTTTCACTCTGATCAATGTGAACACATTAAAATGAATATTGCTGAATAGGCATACACAGATGTTCTTAAAACTGCATAAAACCCAAATACATTATTTTAAACTAAATTTCATCTTAACCATAAAGCTAGTGATGCAATATTGTCCTTTTATTAAATACTACAGTCAAAAAAAGAATTTTTGCTTTTATGATGTGTCTGCATGTATTAAATAAAAAGGTCAAAATAGTAGGTTTTTTCCTTGAATATTTCAGAAGTACAGGACTTCTTTCTTCCACCTAGTTATTTTAGTGATTCAGACTATAACATTTACAAGCAATGTTTTTTTCCAGCACAATACCATACATAAAAATCAATGAAGGAAAAAATGTACAAATATACACACACATGCGCACACATACACACAAGTGGAAGATACATTACAGTGTAAGAAACTGGCATGTTGTCATTGTCCTGATACCAATTACAAAGAATACCAAAGTCTATTTGAATTAAAGATTTCTGACCTAAAAATCCCAAAGCAGTAGCCTGTTATAGAACATTCTATTGCACAGAGCAATGATTAGAGCGTAACACATTCTTTGCAAAAAGGTGGGGGTTTTTTTGTTTGTTTGTTTTTAAATCAGGAACGTGCCAGTGAAGGTTTGCAATCCTCTATCAAAAATTAGGAGTCCTGCAAACAAAAAACAATGCATATGAGGTAGAAATCGTATTTACTGTGGAATTTATCTTTTTCTATAGCTTACATGAAAGTATTGTTATATTACAATTGGAAATGATTTGAGAAACCTCTGCAGAAATGTATTTCTCAATACTCATTCTTAGTATGCCAAAGCAGACATTATATGAAATGGAAAACTAACATACAAATACACTACTTGTACTAATATTTTATTTTCAGTTTCTTATAAACATACATCAAATCTTATCTAAGGTTACCTTGGGGTGAAAATACTTTGGACGCTCAACAGCAGAGCAGTCTCTAAACTTTTGCATATGACCCTACTTGCTAGTACAAGTGTTTTATATATCCCTGTTGTGGAAAATAGACAGAATGCCTTATTTGAAATCTGGCAAGCCAGCTTTTGGTTCTAGACCAGCAGGCAGGCCCTAAGGGACAGTCCTTGCTTTTGTGTGATCAGTCTACAGAGGCTGAGTGTGAAATCTGTCAGGAAGATGCCTGTTCCCAATACATTCTGCTGGCTTTCCAAATTAAAGTGTAGGAGTGATATATCCACCAGCAGTCATCCTTCATTATGCATTGTCTTTGTGAGAACCTCAGTACACCTTAGGGTAGATCCTATTCAGTCCTGCATAAGCCCTGACAGAGGAACTCAACTGAAGAAAGCCTGCTGAGTAGGAGATTTGAATATTGATAGCTCTGAAAACTCAGGCACTCATGCTGACGGCTGAAATTATAAGTGGAATAACTGAACAGGCACCAGTGTGCCACCACAGAATAATTAATTTCCAAGATATGGGTTATTCTTGGGCAACAGTGGGGGGGAAAAAAAAAAGCTCTAATGACATAGGCTTCTTTGTGCTTTTGAATTTCAGAGAATATTGTTTGCATTTCAGAACACAGTGGCTGAGGGAAAATATTTCTGTAGTCCTGCATTTGCATTTCCTCCCTGCTCTTCTTGCCTTGCTGTTGCCTCCACTTTTTCTTTGTATGACAGCCACATCAGTAAGCCTGCAGGATGCCTGTTGTCTTCCTTTTTGACTTATGCAAAGGTGACTAGTTATGCTTAAACATGCACACCTCTGCATGCTCAGGAAGGTATGCCTAATCTCACAGGTCACTATCTTCATTGCCCACAAGTTTGGTTTTGAAGCAATATAGACTTCTCCCTTTACTTCCCTTGAGAAAACAACATAAATGTTATCTTTCAAAGATTATTTTAGTTACTGTACTCCCTTTTGGCGCGAAATCATTGATCTTGTGGTTTCTGGTCCTTTCATTTATGTCACTCTCTTCCTGTACTTAGGAATTTTCTTTATTTTTATTATTGCTACGTAACAGTATAAAACCTTTTTTAGAAGTCCTTATTTTCCCCAGACTTATATGGTAAACTCAGCTCCCAATAGAGATCTCCTTAAATTGACTGTCATAGGTCCCACATTCCTCTGTATTCAAAGAGTAACTAGTAATACAGAAAGATGAAAGCTTCACCTGATTTAACCTTTTCTACTTCCAAGACAATTATCCTGCTTCATTTGGAACTGTTATTTTTATGTAGAGATAGTAGACCATGGAAGAATACTTGCTGTGTACTCCTTACTTACTGTGCTCATAAACTAGACATCATTTAATAAGCAGATTATACTCAAAAGATGCTGCAACTGAAGGAACATATTAAGTCGTATTTGGACATAAATGGCAGGGTCTGCTACCTATTCTTTCCTGCAATCAGCAACTATATACTCTGCCTATTTCTTATATGGAGATATTGACTAACATTATTTTGAAAATAATAGTGGGCAAGTCATGATGTGTTTATTTTCAGGTGGCAATTACAGATAACCTATTCCTCAAGACAGCCATCGTAAAAGATCCTATATTGCTGGCACTGAAAGGCACTTTTATAATACAAAACCAGAAGCAGAAAACAGAAGCTGTGTATGAAAATAGCATGAACTACCTTAGCTATCAACAATCAACTTCATTTTGACTGACAGGATACTAGTTTCATGTTTTTTCCCCGTGATGTTTCTAAGCAGCAGCAAGAATGGAAAATAAGATGTGCAAGACAGAGCTAATACACAAAACTGTAAAATTTTACTGCTGGAGGAGCAGTATACAGCTTGAGCGTACACCATTAACTGCTTTTTGTCAACCTCCAGAACAAAAGCATGCTGAAGGTTTGATCACTTTGCAGATTAACCTTTACATCAAATAGCTCTAAAAACACAGGCCTAGCATGGTGTAAGAAGAAAAAAAAGGCAATCAGGAAGCCTGATTATATAAGTCCTTAATATGTAAGTCCTTAACAGACTACAGAATCTACTGAATTAGTCTCAAATGAAAGAAAATGGATCTTCAGTAAAAGTGAAGATCTTTTACTTATTGAACTTATGCTAAAGAGTTTCACACTGACAGAAGAAGAATAATTTAAAGTTTGGCAAAAGGTACATCAAGCATGCATTCCCAGCTGAAGCAGGAATTTAGCACTTGTTCATGACATCGGTTTAAAATGAACCAGTTCACAGTAAATGAAGCTCAGTGTCATATCTGAAGCCACTATAAGTAGAAAAGTGTTTTTTCATATAAAACTTATTTCTGAAAGTCAGCAAGTGACTGCTAGTGTCTGAAAGACATGATGAATGACAGAGAGGTCTATTACTTAAGTCATCTGTCTGTATTCTCTCTGGATATGGGTCTACAAGTGTCCTTAATGTGTTCAAGAAATCCACCCACAGCTTCTTAACTATGGACTTCAGAGTCTACAGTTGTTCTACTATTTTTGTAAATTGCAGTCAGCTGTGATACTATATTAAAGCAGCTAACTAAAAGTGTGTCTTTTTTACTAGATTCTAGATCATGGGTCAAAGTAAAGTAACTGAGAAAAGATTTAGCATTTTTTAAAAAACAATTTACTCTTATTAAGTATATAAATATGGATACATAGACTACATATATATATGTATATGTATATATATGTATCTGGGTGTGCAGATTTGGGCTGTGGTATATAAGGATACAAGAACTTCACTTTTTCCTCTTCTTCTTTTTTTTAAATTTTTTTTTTCATAATTTTCATTCCAAGCTTTCCATAAAATTACTGCAAACTTTGTAGTCCATCACTCCATATTGCAGCATATAATAAAGATCTCACTTATGAAGACATCACAAAGGAAGAGACACCTTCACAAAATAATTTTAACTTAGCAACCAGACTACTCTTTTTTGTGCTATTAAAAATGCAGTGTCGATTGCTAAGGTTTAACTAATATTAAAAAAAAAGTATCAGCAGATTCAGTTTTGAAATTGGAGATGCCAACTATCACACATTTCCTTTTAAGATGTTACCAAAAGGATCATCTAAGCTGTCCTGCTTAACTATATTTAATATATTCATGAATATTTCATTAATTTGAATGCACACACACACACACACACAAAATGAAAAAAAACAGGCCAGCTTGGCTTAATTAGGTCACCACTGGAAAATAAAATTATAACCAGAAATATCTTCAGACAATTGTTTGTTGCCTGTAACTGGTCTCATGAAAATTTCTTGACAAGTGAATCCTGTCTTCAAATATAATAACTCTGAATTGATCACCAAGGCAAGCATAAGCATGTACTGCTGACCAAATATGCTTTTACTAGAAGATCGATGTGACATTTCATAATTTTCCCTCAAAAGTAAAATCTAACTTAATATTTGGTGATTTGTTTGAATTTATTAGAAATATTCCAAACTCAACAGTAACAGCAACAATCACTTACTTCTCAGATTTCCCATTCCAGGAGTCAGACTCATTCTGGGAGGCAATGTGCTGTGGTATGGTGGGGTAGTGCTGAATAAGATATCATTTGGCAGGGCCTGGTCTAGCATTGAACTTCGAGAGCTAGCATATGAAGATCCTCTTCGATTGCTACATATACTCTCATCAGATAAGGTACGATAAAGTGTCCGCCGTGGAGAAAGGTTTCCATAAAATGAGAACTAAACAACAAAATACGAAGATATAAGAACATATATTACTGGTTAAAATAATTTACACTACCATAACCCACCATCAATTCTTGGGAGTATTTTTCTGGGCAGGCATTCTGGAATTCTTGAGCTAATACAGAAGATCAGAGATTTGTTCCATCACATCAGCTCTACTGAGACCTCAAAAGAGTTGCTGAATTTGGTTTTCATACTTCCTCTTGATATTTTGGAACATATCATGAATTAATCTGATACTGTGCAGCTTTATTAATTCTGAAATGTTAAATGAAATCTCGATAGCTTCATGACAGCAATTTTTTCCAGAAATATATACATAAGGTTACCAACTCTGGTAACATTTATTCAAGATTATAGATAAAACTGTTTGATTTTAATTTGAAATGACTATGCTTTAATATTAAAACATTCTGAACTGATACATGCTGCAATATAATTCACTGAACAATAAAAGTGATTTGAGACACTGCACCTCTCCAGATATCATGAAACTGGCTTAGAAAATAGGATAATAGAGTTTAGTGACAACTGTTCATCTACTTCAAAAAGTTATCTAAACCACAACCAAAATATCTACAGTAAAACAAGATGTTACTGTAGTGTAAAACTGGGCCATTTCACTTCATAAGTCATTCTCCAGCACTGCAAATCCAGTTATTTTTCACTTCTACAAAGGTCAGTTACTGTCTTAATTATTTTAACCAGTTTGTCTTGCATGTAACAATTTAATATCCTGCCCTATTTTCCCTGTAATTAATTATGAGTAGCACACTCTCTGTGCAGGATGTATGCTTAAGAGCAGTAGTTTTTTAAAACTGTGAACCTAGCGTAGAGTTAAAAATATCTACATTGTTATATTTCTGACAAAACTTACTCACTAATGAATACTTCTAAAAAGAATAGACAGAAACGCTCAATCATGCCACAACAAATAGACTTTGCAAAACAGTTAAATATACTTCACTTAGTTCAGGAAAGCATTTATCTTGAGGACAATATAGAAAATGCTTAATTTTTAGCATGTTTAACTATGTCCCAAGGAAAACTGAGGCAGATATTCAGATCCTAATCTAGGAAAGCATCAAAATACTATCAGGAAAAAAAAAAAGGCATCAGTTCTACAGATTTGGTTGAAACAGACACTGGAATAAACACTAGACCAAAGTTTTATTTTAATACTTGTAAAATAATCACATCAATAGACAAAAGCGGAAGTCCTAAATGAATGGATAGAGGACATACGCAACATCCAACGAATGCCAAAACCCTTTGAGTCTAATTAGGGACCACACTGGGCAAAGAGATGAAAACCTTCACTCTCTGAATCAAAAGGGTATCCAATTCTCTTTCCCGCACTTGAGATTCCCAGCAAGCATTCTGCTACAATTCTTGGCTGTTACTCAAGTCTTCCAACCTCATATTGCATGTTTTACCTAAAAAGATTGGTTGGTAGTTATCTAAATATGTTAAATACTAATTGTTGAAGCTTTACAGAGTTTACTTTCTCGGTGTGACTAAATTACACATTACCCATTCTAGAGCGTTCATTAGTCCCTGGTCTATGAAGAAGGATCTATGAAAAATGTGATTTGATTCTGTAGAATCTTCCATACTCAGAAAATTCCTGGTTTGCTGTCAAAGGCAACTAACCAAGCTATAGCAAAATAACTACCCTCTATGAGGGCATAATCAAAGACTAGATAACTCTTATGGCTGGGGATCTGCTGCAAATCAGTGCCCATGGTCTCTCTTCCTTGGATGTCCTGGGAGGGGAAGGGGACAGCAGTAATTTATCTCAGGATGGCCAAACCTCCTCACTCCTTGATGTTTCTTATTTAGGAAGCCATTGGCAGCTCTTGAAATCATCACTGAGAGCCAATTACTGCATCAAGTTTAATTCATAAAGACCTCTAGGATATTATTCATAAGAATTCAAACACATACAACACATACCTAATATGCTGCACGTTAAAAATACATATAATTTGAATTTTAAACTCATCTCTGCACTTAGAGGACTTCTATGTGTTACTGTTGTTCAGACATGATGACTATGCTATTTAGCACATTGTATAAACAGTGGGTTAAAAGAGCACTGAATTAATATTCAAGTGCGACAATTATCTCGTGTAACTCAATTGCTTTGTGCTTTATTACATGTTAAGCACTGAGTTCAGAATCATGTATACTTTGAAAAGTAGTAAAATATTAAATTCTCTATCCACTTTTTGTGAATTTTTTAGTATTACTGGTTGTCTTCATACTATATAGACATATGTTCTTCACTAGCAGTGACAATTATGCCTTTTGAGCAGTTCCCACTAGTGTCTATGTGAAATTATGAGTCAGACAGAATTGTTGGTACTGAGTAACACAAGGCAGGGGAAAACTGGCTACTTTTATTCCTATGCCTAAACACCATTTGAGGTGTATAAATTTAACCATCCAACCTTGAAAATGTTACTCTTAACCTTTGAAATTATAATTAACTTGCTCAGCCTTTACAGCTAAGCAAAGTCATACTTAGACAAATACTGTATTTCTTATATAATCATCAAAGTAGGTATCATTTCCATGTTGTGGGAAATGCTGTTTTTGGACTTATGGTCAGTATTTATAGCATCCCCATGGAACATACTTAGTTTACGCAAAATGATATTGCCTTCTGTATAGCAATTTTGGGAATACCAGAAAATAATTTCTAATGTAATTGTGCCTGAGATATACACAGCCAAAGAAA